>JAMKPZ010000296.1:0-61519 GCA_024699675.1 Amphibolis antarctica
GATTAATTAACATGGAGCTTACCTCTTTAGCTAAAAATGCTTTTTTTAAGATTTTCTTCCTTCTATTCTTGGTACAAAGAGTTTTAAGATATTTGGCATAAGAAGGAACTTGTCTAATAATTTCCAATAATGGTATATTGAGTTTAACTTCTTCAAATATTTTACTGATTTGTTCCATTTCTTGATCCTTAACATTTCTCATCCTATGTGGAAATGGAAAGTGATTTTTGTTTGTTAACTTATCTTCATTTATAACATCTTTCTTTTCGATTTCATTACTATTTTCAGATTCTTTACTATTTTGAGATTCTGTATTATCCTCTAACTCAACATCAGTCTTATCTTCTGGACTAGATTTTTCTTTAATTTCCTCTTTCTTTGTAAAATTGTCAATAATTTGTTCTTCTTTATCATCCTCTTTTGGACCTTCATAAGTGACACCAGATGTTAATATTATACTTACATATTTTAATTCTTCTTTTGATACATTGTTTGTTACAGGAGCATTAAAATCTTCTTCTAAGTTAAGGGTGGCTAACACCTCAAATGACTCTTCTATATTTTTGGAAATAGGGTCGTTCATAACCTCAGATAGTCCAACTGAACAGTCCCTTACCAAATAATCCAATAATTCATACCTTCCCAGATTTGATCTTTTTCCTTAAAATTTTCAACTTCTGCAGCTCTATAGAACTAATTTGGTGTGAATGTTGCACAAGTATCTATAGGTTCTTGCTGGAAACTTTCATCTTGTTCAGGTAAATTAGAGTTCTTTATAAATAAGTGAATGGATCTTTGAATTTCATCTAACTTCTCCATATGATTAAATGTAGTTAAATCATTATGTTAATTTTCTTCCATTACCTCAAATGGTTGTATATTCTTCTCTGTATATGAAATGTTTTCTAATGAATTCACCTTTAGATAATTTTGATTTCCATTTGAGTTCACCCAATTAAAATCATTGTTTTCATATTCATTAAACATTTCACTGTCTTTCCTTTTCTATATTGATTCATCATATCTATTCAACAATTTTTCAAATTCTTATGATATTCTTTGCTTACTATAATTCTGATCGATTCCAGTATTAATTGGTAAATTATCTCTAAGATTTGATATACCTATATTATTACTTTGAACACTCTGGTCATCTCGTAAGATTGACCAATTTGAATAATTTTTATTTTGTAATTCATTCAGTCTGTTACACTCTTCAGTATTTCATATTGTTTCATCTAGTTTATCCATTAATTGTTGGATTTGTAGTGATATATTTGGTTGGTAATTTTGATTTTCATTCATATGATTATACTTTGAATAATAATTCTGCATTCCTGAATTATCGTTACAGTCCCACAAATTAGAATTGTCATTCTAGTTATAATTATTTTGAAAATTAACATTAAGTCCTTCTAAATCATGCTATGAAGAGTAGTCATTAAACTCCATAGGTAAATAATCTCTTCTAACATAATTAGAATAATTATAATCCTCATAACTAGTCCCTAGAACAATCCCAAAATCACCCCTATACGAATTATATGAGTCCATTATGTAATTTAGAATTTAAATACAAGACTCTACTTTGGAATAGCAATGAGACTATGAAATAGAATTTAATAGCAACAATGCACATAAATCAAATTGCAGCCCTAGCTAACACCAAAATAGCAAAAAGCAACACCAATTGCAAGAAATTAAGCAATCCCTAGCAACGACGCAAAAAACTTGTTTCGTCACTCACACAACACTTGTAATTCAATTCTTATATAAATTGTGTGTGCAAAATATTTTAATTCACCGCAAGTGCACGGGTTCAGATGTAATTAGTGTGCAAGTATGGGTTTGTCCACAGGGATTAGTTTTTGCTTGGTGTTTAGCTGAATTGGTGACTTCAATTAAGTGAAACAATTGATTAAATATCTTATAAGCAATGTCACGGTTGTCTTGTTCCAATTAACCGCTAGGATGGTCTTTAAATACCGATTGTGTTACACTTTCCAGAGGATTTTAGTTCCAAATATTTAATTCTTCTTAAGCTTTAACATTATACACTTCAGTTTGCATAAAATTTAACGTTCTGCACAGAAGAAGCACTTAACCCTCGAGGTAGCTCATGGGTAAACATCTTTGCCCTCAAACTTACGCGAGGGTTGTGCGATAATTATGAGTTTTAGATGTAAAAACAGTATGATTCAAATTGGTTGAAACTTCTAAGAGTTGAATGATTATATTTTTGGTCTTTCTATATATTTCAAAGCACAACACATAATAGAATACAAGAAACACAATACAATACAAACAACTTGTAAAAGTAAGAATGAAACATTCAACATTACAGCAAATATAGAAACATAGTCTAATTACCGTGACTAAGTTGATAAAGTGTGTGATTGTAGATTTAAGTGTAGTTGTAAAAACATAAAGTAAAATAATGAAAATAAAAATGGAAAGAACACCAAATGCTTCACTGTAATTTCTCCCTTCAAAACTTGCTTAGGCTGGGAACTTCTCTGTCTTTACTTCCAGTCCACCAGGTTGTTAATTTGGTAGGCCTTCCTTTTGACCTTGCAGTGAGATTTTTGGGGCGTCAATCTGCAATTACACCAAGGAACAGAGGAGGAAGCAACCAGCACCGAGAGTCTCTCCTTCAAGGATATGCTCAGGTTAAGAAAAGAACAGCAAATACATTATGCGAATGGTTGGAGAAGAGGAGGTCGTCAATCTCCTCACGGAAGAGATGAGTGGGTGGAGGATGGAAGATGGAGAAAATGGAAAATGCTTTGTAAATGGTGGATGAAGGAAGAGGGGGGGCTTTAGTTCCGAGGCTACGGGACTATTTTATAGATGGGAGGATTGGCAGTTATAGAGCTAGCAGTTAACAGGGGCGTGGTGCACATCCGAACATGTGAGATCATCCCATGCAATCCACTACTTCAGCCTATCCGTCCACGTTCTTCTTGGTTGTGCTGCAGCTGAATTAATATTTAATTTTGCTTTGTTACGTAATTCCTGCAGTTACTTATCAAATTTCCCTGTAAATACTTAAGAAATACCTTTCATGAAATGCATCATATTACATGAGAAATAATTCATAACATTTAGATCTTAACGGTAATTGCAATTACTTTAATATCAATGAAATTCATTGCATAGAACAAACAAGGTACAGGTCTGAGGGTAAACCAGTTTACCCTCACGTAAGTTTGTGGGTAAACCCTTAACGTTCAAGGTATGGTTTGAGGGTAAACAGCTTAAACCTCGGACTTGCATTTAAGCATAGATCACAAGTTTTTCTTTGTATATTAATCATTCTATTAGCAACCTAAAGAGTCAAATGTCAATCATTCATTCCTTTCTCAATAGGTAATAAACATAAACATAATTAATGACTCAAAACTTAATTCATGCATCATTAACGTGAATAATCATGCATACTGCTCAAAAGTATAGTTAACCTTGTAATCATCATAATTCAATGCAGAATGCAAATAAAACTCATTAAAACATATGAATTAATATCAATAAAATTCACACTTTTGAGTTTGAACAGTTGCCTATCGGCTTCTCCTATATAAAAGTCCAGCGGCCCCTTTTTGTTGTGAGGTGAACCACCTTTCATTCCCTGATAGGCTCAGATAGCACCATTGAGTTGGAACAACCACCTTGCATGGACTCTATCACAAGAAGTTGCTTCAAACCCCCCATCACCTCCTACATGCCTTGATCTCATCTCATCTAATCTTGGTGAACAGACTTGGCCTCCACTGCATTTACAGCACCAATGAGGTAGAATATAGGAGGATGGGCCACAATGGATCATCTCAACACCTTCACACGCTTTACCACTCGCATTAATAGACAAGGGGAGGGGACAACACCCCCTTCCCACCAATGATGATTAACATTTGAACAAAGCATGTAGGTGAATAAGTGAGCCGACTCAATTAGCCGGCAACCGCTTTTGAGAGGCGGCTACCCATAGACAGCTGGCACCTTGGCCACAAGATGCTAATTATTCTTCACAAGAACGAAGGAGGCACAGCCGCACACCACCCAACTCAGACAGCTGGCTGCTACTACGGTGACCTGGCTCAAATGTCATGTCACACGGAGGTAAGACTAACTGATGAAAGAGAATAGTGTGCCACCTGGTTCCATCAATCGGTCATTGCTACAGTGACCTAGCTATACGCCGGTAGCAAGCATCCCTACCGCGTCGTAACCACCCTCTTCGTCTCACTCATTTGCACTTTACTATCACACACACACTGTTTAAGTATTCATACATGCATCGCCCACACGGAAAACATTTTTTTAAAAAAAGGAGATTGCATTATGAATTAGAACTATGCTATTACAGAAAACAAAAAAGTTCAAGGGTACAAAAGGTCAGTTAGCATCACTGTCCCTCTGACGCCTGGCTCTCCACTTGGCCCTCCTATGCTCCAGCTTGATCTCCCGAGCTTCCATCCAATTGAGCAACCCCACCAGCTAATCTTCGCAGGAAATCACTCGCAAGAGGACGTCATCACAAGCAGCTTGGCAATCCATCGCCATCCGTAGGCAATCGCCCATGGAGGACAAGAGCATCTCCGCGGATGAGGCATCGGCAGCCATGCTGGTGTTGGGGGCGCCGCTTGGGAAAGGAGAAGTGGCAGTGGAAGCGGTCGGGCGACGTCCAGTAGACGATCCAGTAGATGGTCTGGCAGAAGGCCCAGTAGATGAACCGGCATGCTTCGAAGCAACCTAGGTCCGTTGTCATGATGGGCCAGGTCATGAGCATTGTTCCACTTTAACACAACACTTGTAATTCAATTCTTATAAAAATTGTGTATGAAAAATATTTTAATTCACTGCAAGTGCACAGGTTCAGATATAGCTAGTGTGCAAGTATGGGTTTGTCCACAAGGATTAGTTTTGTGTGGTGTTTAGCTAAATTGGTGTATTCAATTAATGGAAAAAATGATTAAATATCTTTTAAGCAATGTCACAGTTGCCTTGTTCTAGTTAACCGCTACAATGCTCTTTGAATACCTATTGCATCATACTTTCCAGAGAGTTCTTTCATTAACTTTTAATTTCTTCACCACTTAGAATATTTGGATTTTTAACTTAGTCCTTTAGTAAATGATGTGAATTTTACACTGAAATATTCTATCTAGTGAATTTTACTTCCAAATATTTAATTCTTCCTAAGTTTTAACATTATACACTTCAGTTTGCGTAAAATTTATCATTTTGATAGAAGAAGCACTTAACCCTCGAGCTAGCTCATGGGTAAACGTCTTTGCCCTTGAACTTACTCGAGGGTTGTGTGATAATTGTGAGTTTTAGATATAAAAATAGTATGATTCCAATTAGTTGAAACTTCTAAGAGTTGAATATTTATATTTTTGATCTTTTTAGATATTTTAAAACACAGCAAACAACACAATACGAGAAACATAATACAGTATGAACAACTTGTAAAGTAAAAGTGCAACATTTAACATCACAGTAAACCTAAAAAATATATCTAATTATTGTAACTAAGTTGATAAAGTGGGTGTTTGTAGATTTGAGTGTAAATATAAAGGTAAAGTAAAATAAAGAAAATAAAAATGGAAAGAACACCTAATGCTTCACTGTAATTTCTTCCATCAAAACTTGCTCAAGCTGGGAACTTCACTTTGCCTTTACTTTTGGTCCATCAAGTCGTCAATCTGGCAAGCCTTCCTTTTGACCTTGCAGTGAGATTTTGGGCGTCACTCCACAATTACACCAAGGAATAGAGGGGGAAGCAATCGGCGCCGAGAGTCTCTCCTTCAAGGATACGCTCAAGTTCAGAAAGGAACTGCAAATACACTATGCGAATGGTTGGAGAAGAGGAGGTCGTCAATCTCCTCTCGAAAGAGATGAGTGGGTGGAAGTTGGAGAATGCTCTACAAATGGTAGATGGACGAAGAAGAGGGGGGGTGGGTTAGTTTCCTAGCTACAAGACTATTTTATAGCTAGGAGGAGTGGTAGTTCACGAGCAGGCAGTTAACAAGGGTGTGGTGCATGTTCGGACGTGTGAGATCATCCCATGCAATCCACTTCTAGGAAAGAAAGAAGAGAAACAGAACTAACCCAAGGATCGTTTGAATCACTTGTTGCTAGAACAATTTCAGGGGAATGAGGTGGCTCAGTCTTACAACACTCCCTCTCTTTGCCCTTAAATCGAATAGACACATTTTAAAATGTGAACAAGAAGTCACCTATTCATGAGAACCATCTGTCTTATACAAGCAAGAGGAATTCACACCTTCACTACTCTCAATCAGAAATTAAATCATTAAAGTAGGTACACACATCTCACCAACAAAAGTGGGTAATTTAAGATAATCTCTTCCTTTCTAAGATATTGGAAAATGCTCTAGCTGGTAAACAAAGGATAAGACAATAATATACAATTACTCAGAATGTTAACTTGTTGATAAAGTATCATTCCACTTCATTCTCACATCTCAAATTACTTGAAATATTTCCCTTTTCTACTCATACTAACATTGATCCCTTAAATTATTCTAATTCCTTTTTTTTTTGTCCTTCCTTTTTTTTTCATTTCATTTTATTATTTTTTATTTTTTATTTTTTTTAAAAACACAATGTAATCAACATAACTAGCATTGCACTCTTAGAACTAATAAATTACCCATAGTCAATTAATTTCACCACCTTATATCTGCATAGCCTAGTTCCCAAATGAACTCTATGGTGCATTAAAACTCAAATCCTTGCTACCTGGGTTACATTTAAAGAACTATTGTTTATTGCATTTTGTTCAATAAAAGGTTGTCTGACAAATTGAGGTGGTTGTTGGCCTGGGTTTTTCCATGAAAAATTAGGATGGTTCCTCCACCTAGGATTATATGTAAGATTGAAATTTGAGTTGTTACGTGGATTATAAAATAAAGCATTAACATCTTCAGAGTCATTTAAAATAGGACAGTCTTCTACAACATGGCCTATGGCAAAGCAACTTATACATTTAGGCATGGTAGGCTCAGTCTTTTGTTTAAGTTGTAACTCATCAATTTTATGTATCAAGCTAGCCATCTTAGCCTCTAAAGCAACATGTGGTTCAACAACATGGACTCCCCTAGGGGTAGGACTTTGTTCTTGACTTACTTCAGTAGTACTCTCCCATTGGGAAATTCTTTTAGCTAGATGTTCTAAAAATTTCCAAGCATTATCTATTCCTTGGTTCAGAAATTCATTTTGACTCAAAGATTCTAAGAGTGTCTTTGTGTGATAATCAATTCCTTCATAAATAGTTCAGATTTGGGTCACTCTCTCTACTCCATGATGTGGGCATTGAGCTAGGAGATCACGAAACCTTGCAAAATATTTCTAGAAAGGTTCTCGTGGTTTTTGTCTACAATTTAAAATTACATTTTTCCTTTTAATTGTGACATGCATTGGATAGTATTTTCCTAGAAATTCAGAACAGAACTGATTCCAAGTCATAATTGAATTTGGTTGTAAACTGTATAACAAGCTTTTTGCACTATCTTTTAAAGCAAAAGGTATATACCTTAATTTAATTGCATCAATAGTCATGTTTGGTACTTTCATCATATTACAAACTTCATTAAATTCTTTTAAAAACCAATAAGCATCTTCTTTTTCAAATCCATGAAATTTTGGTAATTGGTTGAAGTAATTGGAATTTAATTCAAATCCATCATTAGGACATTCGGGTTGTTTTTTGTAGGAAGGTTCATCCATTAAATTAAGGTAAAACATACTACCTATTGTTTGTTCTTGCTGTGGGGCAGCCATAATTGTTCTTCTTGTAGGTGTTTTGACTAACCTATGAGATGAATCCCTAGACCAACCTGACATACAACATTTAAATGTAAAAGAAGATTTACTTGTGTACCATTACTAAATAAGCTTTAGCTGCCATTTCATATTATCATGCAATAGGTACATCTATTTACAATAATACCACAACTGTAGCAAATGATATAAAATTTCAGATTTCTTAAAGATATGCAACGAAACAACAACAATCATTTAGATTTGAGTACAATACAACAGAGACATTCCAAAAGAAATAAAAACATTGCACAAGTTCAATAGAGGAATTTTTGAAACAACCCACGGCCAAGTTCGTGGGTAAACACTTTTACCCTCGAACTAACACGTGGGTAACAAGAAATATTACACACAATGTTGCAGAGTATTTGCATAGGGAATTAATTCATGGAACCACACTACAGAAGCAAGCAAGGATAATTGATGAATAAGTTCAGTATTGTAGCCTCCATCAAACAGTTGGATCTTGTAATAATAGAGATCATCCCAAGCATAATAAATAAGAGTTTCTCCATTGATGAAATAGAAACCCTTGATTTTTCCTACAAAAGGTATGTCAGGTGTTTCCAAATTTTCCAGTTGCAATTCAATGTAGACTCGATTCCATTCCCATTTTGCAATGTCCTATACTCTCCAAATTTCAACTTTCATATCATCATCCCACCATCTAATTAAACTTAGAGATTTAGGCTCTCCATTAGTTCTCCCAAATATAGCCAATTCAACTAAATCATAGAATGAACTTGACAGTGCACCCATAGGGTATGGGACAGGTAGGAGCTTCACTGATTCATCTTCAATATTGATGGCAATGACCGTAATCCCATTAATAAATGTAGGGCTACAGTACAGCTTGTTATAAAGTAAATAACTCCATCGATAATCACATGGTTTTTGTTGTTTGTTGGTCTCCCTCCGAATTAAACTCTCTTGACAAGTTGCCATTGGTGTTTGTCAAAATTATAAACCAACAAGTATTGCTAATCAATCCATCTGACCAACATGGGTAAACTTGAAAACTGTTAATTAATTACGGATCTTTCCATTCGACCATTCGATTACCCAATTAATCTTATAAAAATCATTAAGGTCCTATCGTGCATTAACCCTTTTCCTCACGACCTACATTCATAGTACTCTCCTCCTCCCACGATACATCATGGCTTCCACCTCCACTGCTCCTCCCTCTACTCTAGCATCAAGATACGAATGGATTAAGATGCTGAACTTTAAGAAGTTCAAGATGAATGCTGAAATGTGGCAAAACGATGGGAAAAGAAAGCTCAAAGCCACGATTAGGCAGTAGGAATTGAAAATGGTAAGAGAAGACACTGCCGAGTGTCTTAAACAAAGTAAGGAGGCTGGTATCATAGTGCCAACCTTCCTTATAGAGAAGATAGCCTCTCATATTGAAAGTGAAGTAGGGAAGGAGTAGTTAGCTTGCCTTAAAAATCATTTAGCACAAGAATTGCTTAAGAGAAGGTGCATATTTTGGTTCCTTAGGGAAGTGTTTTGTTTAGCCACCAACGGGTCTATAAAGATTAGAACTAGGACTTATTTTTGCACCCTGTGGTAAACAATAAGAGCTCCAAGGTCCCTATCAACTGAGGAGTGGATGAGGTTATTGAAATTCGATCAGTTTGAATTAACCTCATCCAGGTGGCATAAGGGCAGTTTAATAACAGATAAGACCAAAGAGAAGATATTGGATGACTTGAAGTACCAGTTGTAGCACTTCAAGACCAAAGTGGAGAGACAATTTGTCACTCTCCCTTTAGTAGTTGCACAGACTGTTAGTGATTATACTCAGTAGACCTAGCAATATGAGTGTGCAATAAGGCCTAAAAAGATTGTGGATCAATAGATTGTCTTAACCAAAGATGAACTGTGGTTTATTAAGGCTATTCATTCCATTATCTAGAATTTGAATAAAGATGCAATAGTCATTGATGATGTTTTTGCGTGCCTCCCTGAAGATTGAGATGAGAGGGAGAAATATGAATTTTATATGTAGACCTACCTCTCTCTTGGGGAGAGCCAAGAAGTGCCTGAGATTGCCTCTCAATGTGCCTTATATGAGTGGAGGCAGCACATTGTAGAACAAGCTGCCCATGTTGCTAAAATGGCAGAAGTTGAGGCCCTCCAGAAGGTAGCTAAAGTCAAAGTGAAAGAAGAGCCTTGGGAGGTTGATTTCAGAGCATACAGTGAAATGATGGTAGGTCCATCCAAACCACAAGAGGTTGAGAAGGTAGTTGAAACACCTCAACTTCATGTGAGTAGTGAAGATTGGACAGAAACAGATACTGAAGATGAAGAGGAAGAAGAAGAAGAATAAGGGCAACAACAACAACAACCACCACAACAAGTAGTACCAACACCACAACAACAACAACAACAAGAGGAAGAGGAAGAGGAAGAGGAAGAGGAAGAGGAGGACATTCCAAGTGTTGGACAGGAGGAAGGGCAATCTGAAAGTAGTGATGATGAACTCACCCTAGGGGAGTTCATTCATCAATACAAAATGGCCAACCCTCCTCCTAGAGAATCACTAGTCCACAAGGAAGCACCTCTGATTGAAGAAGTGGAAATACAAGTAGAGATGCAGGTAAACTTAGGGTTTTAGGTTTAACTATTTGTTTGTTCTTGTTTCTTTTTTAATTTCTCCCTTCAAGTGATTTAAAATGTTGATTTGTCAATTTTAGGAGGAAGGAACTACTGTTGGAACAGTAGTTCCATTTTTGGAACCCCAAGATAGTGAAAGGGTGAATCAAACCATCCTTGAAGCCATTCAGTTTGCTTCAGAGGAGGGTTAGGTAATAATTAAAATTGCATTCCCTTCAATTTTGTTTTAGGTTTTTATAGTTTTTACTTTTTACTTCAAGATGGAGTTTTTGTTACCAATGTTACAGATGTGAGCTTATATTTAACACCTGAATTCTTATATGAAATCCTGGGATTAAGGGATGAGGGTGTAGAAATTTTAGAATCCTCTACAATGGCAGATTGGTCAGAACAGGATATGAAAAACCGTATGGCCATAAACCCTCGAATTAATTTATTTAATAGGCTAAAACAAATGACAGGGAAAGCTCATATGGTTGCCTTAATTCTGATTAGAACAATATATCAAAGATTTGGACATGATGTTGAGTTGTCCGTCTTTGTAAAGATTGCAACATATGCAGTATTAAATAGAATTCAAGTGAACTGGTATAGAGTTTTCATTTCCAAGATCACAAGCATCAAAAAGAAACTATTCTATGGTGATCTCATCTACCAATTGGTGTCAAGTTCCTCTAATCTATCAGCCTAGGCAATTAAGAAGTTAAAATCTAGAGTGTTAACTGCCAAGGACCTGAAACAGTTTTCTGCAGAGGATCAACCGACATCTCAGATCCACAGTGAACCATCTACATCCCAACAGAGAGGATCAGCCTCAGTATCAGAGAAGGTGGACACCGTGTTAGATCAATTGGCAGCTCTGAAAGAAGAAGTTGTAGAATTGAAATCCAGACTTCAAGAGCTATAATTAAAAATTTTCTTCTGATGATGATGATGATGTAATTCAAACATTTGGGGAGAAAACTCCCTCATGCTGTACCCTTTAACATTTTAAATGAAACTTGTTTTAAGAATTTGACTTATGCATACTATTTTTAAATTTGTGTATGCTATTTTTAGATTTGTGTCCTTAATTGTTGTGTGTTTTAAATTTGAACAAATGCCCTGGTTTTATAAACTCTTTACAAATTTTTAATTCACATTCTGATGGATAAATATTCACAACACTCATTCAATTAAACCATTTTAGAGAAATTAAGCATTTTATGAACACACTTGTTACAGTCGTGCAATTCTATGAGTTGCATTCTTCTTTTAACTCTTCCTTCTTTAATTCACTAAATTGTATTTATATTTAAAAATCATTCGAATTATAACCTTTAATTTCACTTAGGTGATTAACATTGTTTAATTTTAGTAAACCTTATACTTGACAATTGCAGTTTCTAGCAAATAGGACCATATTTGGTTCACAGGGCAATAACCCTTGCATAAGTCTATGGGTAAACCTGATAACCCTTAGACTTATACGAGGTTTATACCCACAGTGCTTTAATTTTTTTTTAAATTTTTTTTAACATTATGACACAACTTGAGGGTAAATAGGACAGCCCTCGAGCTACTTCGAGGGTAAATAGGATAACCCTCGAACGACTTTGAAACAGAACGCAGTAGCAGTTCGACTAGAAATTTTTATAAACATTAAATACTATATTATATATTATTTTTTTGTGAGTGTTTATATATATATATATTATTTATATTCTTTTACTCTCCTTCTAAATAAACTAAATCCACCTCTTTCCTCTTTGAAAATTTTAGAAAATGCTTTAATTTGACTATTAACTTTAAAATTTTCATGACTTTGAGGATCTTCCAAATCAACTACTCCATAAGGATAAACATATTTAATAAAAAATGGACTAGTCCATCTAGACTTCAATTTTATTGGAAAAGAGTGTAGTCCTGAATTATATAATAAAACTTCTTGCCCTTTTTCAAGTGTAAAATTCTTTTATCATACCATGCTTTAATCCTTTCTTTAGCTATTTTTGAACTTTCATAGGCCATATTCCTTAATTCCTCTAATTCCACTAATTGCACTTTTCTATTACTACCTACTATTTTTATACTTAAGTTTAATTGCTTAAGTGCCCATAATGCTTTATGTTCTAATTCCATAGGTAAATAACAAGACTTTCCATATACTAATTTATATGGAGTTGTCCCTAATATTGTTTTATAAATTGTTCTATATGCCCAAAGAGAATCATCTAGCTTATCAGACTAGTCCCTCCTAGTGGTGTTTGCTACTTTTTCTAAGATTCCTTTAATTTGCTTGTTAGCACTTTCAACTTGTCTACTGGTTTGAGGATGGTAAAGGGTAGCTAACCTATGTAACACTCTATATCTTTTCAATAACTTTTCAAAGTTTTTGTTGCAGAAATGAGTTCCCCAATCACTGATAATTGGTCTTGGAATACCAAATCAAGACATTATATTGGATTTTAAAAATCTCATTACTATTATAGAGTCATTAGTTTTAGTAGGAATTGCCTCTATCCATTTGGTTACATATTCAACTACCAAGAGGATATAAGCAAAACCATTTGAATTTGGAAAAGGTCCAATGAAATCTATACTCCAGACATCAAAAACTTCTACTTCTTGGATAAGATTTAATGGCATCATATTTCATTTTGTAATTCTACCTACTTTTTGGCGTTAAACACAATTTTTACAATATTCATATGCATCTTTAAACAATGTTGGCCAATATAGGCCACTATGAAGTACTTTTAAAGCAGTCTTTTTAGCTCCAAAATGTCCCCTAGTGAGTTGATCGTGACAAAATGACAACACTAAAATTAATTTGTATTTTGTTCAATATCTTACTAGCATAATATATTACTCTTGGTAGTTTGTCTAATTTCTGACCCAGGATTGCACCTAAAGCATAGTCTGATGCATCACACATTAATTCAAAAGGTTGAGACCAATCGGGTGCATAAGATAGGTGAAGTGGTTAGGGCTTCTTTAACAAAATTAAACACTTTTGTGCATTCCTTATTAAATTCAAATTGTGCATCTTTAATTAATAGTTAAGTTAAAGGTCAAGCAATTTTACTAAAGTTTTTAATAAATCTTCTATAAAAACCAGCATGTCCTAAAAATGCTCTTATATCTTTAACTATTCTAGGAATAAGTAAATTAGATATTAATTCCAATTTTGCTTTGTCAACTTTTATGCCTTTAGCAGAAATAACATGTCCTAAAAGTATTCCTTGTTTAACCATAAAATGGCATTTTTCCCAGTTTAACACTAACTTTTTCTGTTCACATCTCTCTAGTACTTTCTGTAAATTAATTAAACATTTCTCAAATGAGTCCCCATATATAGAAAAATCATCCATAAATACTTCTAAAAATTCATCTATAAAATCCATGAAGATGCTGTCATACATCTTTGAAATGTAGCAGGTGCATTGCATAGCCCAAAAGGCATACCACTAAAGGCAAATGTTTCAAAAGGACATGTAAAAGCTGTTTTCTCTTGATCCTCAAGTGAAATAGGGATTTGATTACAACCTAAATAGCCATCTAGGAAACAATAATACTCATGCCCTGCCAATTTTTCTAACATTTGATCTATAAAAGGCAGTGGAAAGTGATCCTTCCTAGTTGCTGCATTTAGTCTTCTGTAATCTATACAAACTCACCAACCAATTTGAACTCTTGTTGGAACTAATTCCTTGTTGTGATTTTCAACAACTGTTATCCTAGATTTTTTTGGTACTACCTGAACTGGACTCACCCACGAACTATCAGATATTGGATAAATTATATCATTGTCTAGCCATTTCAGAATTTCCTTTTTAACAAACTATTTAATATTTGGATTTAATCTTCTCTGTGGTTTCCTAATAGGTTGAATTTCAGATTCTTGATTAATCCTATGTTGGCAAATAGTTGAACTTATACCTTTTATGTCTGACATCTGCCATCCTATTGCTCTTTTATGCTTTCTCAACACTTTTAAAAGATTTTCTATTTGTATTGATGTTAAATCAAAAGCAGTGATGACTGGTAGATTCACATTTTTCTCCAAAAATGCAAATTTTAAATTTTCTGGAAGTGGTTTCAGTTCAAGAGTAGGGTATTCTAAAGTTAATGATTTGTTATCATTTTCGAATTGTTCTTTGTTTACATCCATAATCTCAGATTGCTCAGATATTTCCTCTTTCAACATGTTTTCAGTTGGTATTACACATCTTTGAACATGATTTAATTCTCTACATTTAAATCCTCATCTATTTTAAAAGTTTCGAATAGATTTACTTTAAAATTTTTAAATTGAAGCTCTTTAAAATTTTTCTTGACTCCGCTGAAAATATTTAGTTCTAATTTTTAATCATCCTAAGCTAATTCCATCCAACCATTTCTACAACTTATGCAAGCATCAGCTCTAGCTAAATATGGCCTTCCTAAAATTATTATAGCTTGATCTTGATTTATATTTGAAGCATTTGTTTCCATCACAGTGAAATCAACAAGGTAGACCGTAACCTTTACTAAAATATCTTCCACTTTTCCTAAAGGTATTCTTATAGATTTATCTACTAACTGAATCACTGTTCTAGTAGGTTTGATATTATCCAATTTTAACTTCTCATAAACAGAACTAGGCATGACATTAATTCTAGCTCCTAAGTCTATTAACACTGTATTAAAATAACAATCCCCTATATAGCAGGAAATAACAGGAGTTCCTAGATCATTCAATTTTTTAGGTACAGGATTAATTAACGTGGAGCTTAGCTCTTTAGCTAAAAATGCCTTTTTTAATATTTTATTCCTTCTATTCTCGGTACCAAGGGTTTTAAGATATTTGGCATAAGAAGGAACTTGTCTAATAATTTCCAATAATGGTATATTGACTTTAACTTGCTCAAATATTTTACTGATTTGTTCCAATTCTTGATCCTTAACATTTCTCATTCTATATGGAAATGGAAAGTGATTTTCATTTGTTAACTTATCTTCATTTATAACATCTTTCTTAACAACTTTTCTCTCAATTTCTTTACTATTTTCAGATTCTTTAATATTTTCAGTTTCTGTATTATCCTCTAACTCGGCATCAACCTTGTTTTCTAGAATAGATTTTTCCTTAATTTCCTCTTTCTTTGTAAAATTGTCATTAATTTGTTCTTCATTATCATCATTTTTAGGACCTTCATAAGTGACACCAGATCTTAATATAATATTTACATCTTTTGATTCTTCTTTTGACACATTATCTGTCATAGGAATACTAAAATCTCCTTATTTAAGGGTGGCTAACACTTCAGGTGATTCTTCTATATTTTTGGTAGTAGGGTTGTTCACAACCTCAGATGGTCCAACTGAACAATCACATACCAAATAGTCAAGTAATTCATACCCTTCTCATATTTGATCTTTTTCCTTAAAATTTTCAACTTCTGGAGTGCTATAGAACTGATTTGGTGTAAGTGTTGCACAAGTGTCTATAAGTTCCTGCTAAAAGTTTTCATCTTGTTCAGATAAATTAGAATTCTTTATAAATAGGTCAATGGATCTTTGAATTTTATCTTTCTCCATATGATTAAATGTAGTTACATCATTATAGTGATTTTCTTCCATTACCTCAAATGGTCGTATGTTCTCCTCTGTAAATAAAATACTTTCTAATGAATTCACCTCTAGATAATTTTGATTTTCATTTGAGTTTGCCCAATTAAAATCATTGTTTTCATATTCATTAAACATCTTACTGTCTTTCATTTTCTGTATTGATTCATCATATCTATTCAACAATTTTTCGAATTCTTGTGATATTCTTCGATTAATACAATTCTGATCGATTCCAGTATTAATTGGTAAATTATCTCTAAGATTTGTTATACCTGTATTAGTACCTTGAACACTCTGATCTTCTTATAAGATTGACCAATTTAAATAATTATCATTTTGTAATTCATTCAATCTGTTACTCTCTTCATTATTTTGTATTGATTCATCTATTTTATCCATTAATCATTGGATTTGTAATGATATATTTGATTGGAAATTTTGATTTTCATTCATATGATTATATTTTGAATAATAATTCTGCATTCCAGAATTGTCGTTACAGTCCCACAAATTAGAATTTTCATTCCAGTTATAATTATTTTGAGAATTAACATTATGTCCTTCTAAATCATGTTGTGAAGAGTAATCATTAAACTTCATAGGTAAATATTCTCCTATAACATAATTAGAATAATTATAATCCTCATAACTAGTCCCTGGAACAATCCCACAATCACCCCAATACAAGTTATATGAGTCCATTATGAAATTCAGAATTTAAATACAGGACTCTACTTTGGAATAGTAGTAAGTCTGTGAAAAAAAAGAAAAGTAAATGCAAATAAATTGTATTGCAGCCCTACCTAACACCAAAATAGCAAAAACAACACCACTGTAGGAATTGCTTCAATACCTAGCAACGGCGCCAAAAACTTGTTCCACTTTTACACAACACTTATAATTCAATTCTTATAAAAATTATGTGTGCAAAATATTTTAATTCACCGTAAGTGCACGGGTTCAAATATAGCTAATGTGCAAGTATGGGTTTGTCCACAAGGATTAGTTTTGTGTGGTGTTTAGTTGAATTGGTGTATTCAATTAACGGAACAAATGATTAAATATCTTTTAAGCACTGTCACAATTGCCTTTTTCCAGTTAACCACTACAATGCTCTTTAAATACCTATTGCATCATAATTTCCAAAGAGTTCTTTCATTAACTTTTAATTTCTTCACCACTTAAATATTTGGATTTTTAACTTAGTCCTTTAGTAAATGATGTGAATTTTACATTGAAATATTCTATCTAGTGAATTTTACTTCCAAATATTTAATTCTTCTTAAGTTTTAACATTACACACTTTAGTTTGCATAAATTGTTTTGCACAAAAAAAGCACTTGACCCTCAAGCTAGCTCATGGGTAAACGTCTTCACCCCCGGACTTACTCAAGGGTTGTGCGATAATTGTGAGTTTCAGATATAAAAATAGTACGATTTGAATTATCGAAAACTTCTAAAAGTTGAATACTTATATTTTGGTCTTTTTAGATATTGTAAAACACAACAAACAACATAATGTAGGAAACACAATACAGTACGAACAACTTGTAAAGTAAAAGTGCAACATTTAACATCACAGTAAACCTAAAAACAATATCTAATTACCATAACTAACTTGTAGATTTGAGTGTAAATATAAAGGTAAAGTAAAATAAAGAAAATAAAAATGGAAAGAACACCAAATGCTTCACTGTAATTTCTTCCTTCGAAACTTGCTTAGGCTGGAAACTTCTTTTTGTTTTTACTTCCAGTCCATCAGGTTGTCAATCTGGCAGGCCTTCCTTTCGACCTTGTAGTGAGATTTTGTGCATCACTCTGTAATTACACCAAGGAACAGAGGAGGAAGCAACCGACGCCGAGAGTCTCTCCTTCATGGATACACTCAGGTTGAGAAAAGAATAGCAAATACACTACACGAATGGTTGGAGAAGAGGAGGTTGTCAATCTCCTCTCGGAAGAGATGAGTGGGTGGAAGATGAAAGATGGAGAAGATGGAGAATGCTCTGTAAATGGCAGATGGAGGAAGAAGATGGGGGGTGGGTTAGTTTCATGGCTACGGGACTATTTTATAACTGGGAGGAGTGGTAGTTCATGAGCTGGTAGTTAAGAAGGGCATGGTGCATGTTCGGATGTGTGAGATCATCCCATGCAATCCACTTCTTTAACCTGTTTGTCCACGTTCTTCATTGTTGAGCTTTAGCTAAATTGAATTCCTCAATTATGCTCTTCTACACATTTCCCTACAATTGCTCATCGAATTCTCCTACATATACTTAAATAATTCCTTTCGTGAAACACATCATATTATAGGAGAAATAATTCATAACATTTAAACCTTAACTATGATTGCAATTGCTATTACATCATTAAAATTCATTGCACAGAACAAACAGAGTGTAGGCTCGAGGGTAATCTAGTTTACCCTCACATAAGTTCGTGGGTAAACGACTTAACCCTTGGACTTTGCACTTAGACATAAATGACGATTTTTTTCTGTGGATTAATCACTTTATAAGCAACCTAAAGAGTCAATTGTGGATCATTAATTCCTTTCTTAATAGGTAATCAACACAAACATAATTAATGACTCAAAACTTAATTCATGCATCATTAAAGTGAATAAACGTGCATAATGCTCAAAAGTATAGTTAACCTTGTAATCATCATAATTCAATGTAGAATGCAAATAAAACTCATTAAAACACATGAATTAATATCAATAAAATGCACACTTTTGAGTTTGAACAAATCCCTCATACTTAAGTTTCACTAGTACCTTAGCAAAATACAAAAATAAAACTATAAAAACTATGAAAGTAATAAAGACTACTAAAAACTAACTAAAACTAGACCACTTTCGTAGGGAACATGACTACACTTAGCAAGTGCAGCAAGCCTTTAAACCCCTAGGTTACCCTAGTGGCGGAGTTGTGTCTCTGAAGGGTTTTAAGTGGATACACCTACAAAGTCCAAAGAAATAAATAAAAATAATAGGAGAGAGAAAGAGGGAAAGAAAGAAGAGAAACAGAACCAACCCAAGGATCGTTTGAATCACTTGTTGCTAGAACAATTTCAAGGGAATGAGGTGGCTCAGTCTTACAATACTCCCTCTCCTTGCCCTTAAATTGAATAGACTCATTTTAAAATATGAACAATAAGTCACCTATTCATGAGAACCATTTGTCTTGTGCAAGCAAGAGGAATTCACACCTTCACTACTCTCAATTAGAAATCAAATCATTAAAGTAGGCACACACATCTCACCAACAAAAGAGGGTAATTTAAGATACTCCTTTCCTTTCTAAGATATTAGAAAATGCTCTAGTCAGTAGACAAGGGATAAGACAATATTATACCATCACTCAAAATGTTAACTTGTTGATAAAGTATCATTCCACTTCATTCTCACATCCCAAATTACTTCAAATATTTCCCTTTTCTACTCATACTAACATTGATCCCTTAAATTTTTTTGATTCCTTTTTTTTTTAGTCCTTCCTTTTTTTACTTTCATTTTTTTATTTTTTTTATTTTTATTTTTATTTTTTATTTTTTATTTATTATTATTATTATTATTATTATTTTAACACAATGTAATCAACATAACTAGCATTGCACTCTTAGAACTAATAAATGACCTATAGTCAATTAATTTCACCACCTTATATCTCCATAGCCTAATTCCCAAATGAACTCCATGGTGCATTAAAGCTCAAACCCTTGCTACCTTCCTTCACATCACCTCTAACTTAGAAAAGTTTGGGAGATATCTCAAGATAGTGCTCACCAGAATGGAAAATTTTTGTATCATAATCATTTTTTTGGTGGCACTTGGCATAGGTTCTCTCCACTCAAATAGGGTAATGCGAAAGGAAAATAATTCACTTTAAAAAATTAGGTTAACAAGGCATTAATTCAAATGAAACAGGAAGACTCAATCCATTGCACAAGTTAATCTGAAATCCATCTCATCTAAGGGCAATAGGTTACTTGAAATTAGCTTTGGAAATTCTCCTCTCAATATAATAAGGTCTGCCCATTAATTCTAATAGCAACATTTGAAACTTATATTCCTTAAGGTTTGTTTTCGAGAAAAATATAAAAATATAAAAATATAAAAGATGCGAAAATTAGAGAAAATCACAAATATCGGAAAAGAAAAACTTTGTAAAATTTGAATCTTTTTTTAAAAAAAAAAAATTTTGAACATGTTTTTAACATACATACTTAAACTACTTAAGCATAATGAAACATAAACCTTACCCCCGTACTTAAACTTTGCATTGTCTTCAATGTAATTGGAAAAGTTTAATATAGAAAGGAAAATTTATATAATAAACATCCCTAACATCAAATATGTAAATGTGATGCATGCTAAATAATGCATTGAACTTAGTAGGATAAAGCATGTGAAATGCTTAAGTAATACTACAGAAATTAAATACCATTGCTATGTATCTTTAAAATATGATGATAAGTAGGTGATATTTTCTCAGAAACAAAGAAATAAAAACAATGCTCCTATATAGCTATGCTTGTGGAATTGTAATGGGTCACAAGAAAACCAAGTGGTTTATGAACAGACACCACCAAATTGCAGCCTTACTACCTTAAGCTGAGTGGTGTTGCACATCCCCTCCATGAGCTATATGCCCATCAGGTACGTAGGGATTCGGCACAAATTGACTTGGAAGAGCACCTTTGTTTCTCAAGTTTAGTGAATTAGATATTTGATTCAATTGTGTTTCAATTCTTTTAATAGCTTGATCATGTGCAATAATTTGGGGATTTGATTTTAATGCTGAGTCTACTTTTTGCAGTAAGCTTGTTAATCATTTCTCAAAAGCCTGATCATGAACAAGTTTGTTATGATTTACATTTAAAGAACTATTATTCATTGCGTTTTGTTCAATAAAAGGTTGTCTAATAGATTGAGGTGATTGTTGGCCTGGGTTTTTCCATGAAAAATTAGGATGGTTCTTCCACCTAGGATTATAAGTAGGATTGAAATTTGAGTTTTTACGTGGATTATAAAATAAAGCATTAACATCTTCAGAGTCATTTAAAATAGGACAGTCTTCTACAATATAGCCTATGGCAAAGCAACTTGTACATTTAGGCATGGTAGACTCAGTCTTTTGTTTAAGTTGTAACTCATCAATTTTATGTATCAAGCTAGCCATCTTAGCCTCTAAAGCAACATGTGGTTCAACAACATGGACTCCCCTAGGGTAGGAATTTGTTCCTGGCTTACTTCAGCAGCACTCTCCCATTGGGCAGTTCTTTTGGCTAGATCTTCTAAAAATTTCCAAGCATTATCTATTCCTTGGTTCAAAAATCCATTTTGACTCAAAGATTCTAAGAGTGTCTTTATGTGATAATCAATTCCTTCATAAATAGTTCGGATTTGGGTCACTCTCTCTACTCCATGATGTGGGCATTGAGCTAGGAGATCACGAAACCTTGCAAATATTTCCAGAAAGGGTCTCCTGGTTTCTGTCTACAATTTAAAATTTCATTTTTCCTTTTAATTGTGACATGCATTGGATAGTATTTTCCTAGAAATTCAAAATATAACTAATTCCAAGTGATAATTGAATTTGGTTGTAAATTGTATAACCATCTTTTTGCACTATCTGTTAAAGAAAAAGGTATATACCTTAGTTTAATTACATCAACAGTCATGTTTGGTACTTTCATCATATTAGAAATTTCATTAAATTCTTTTAAAAACCAATAGGCATCTTCTTTTTCAAATTAATGAAATTTTGGTAACTAGTTGATGTAATTGGAATTTAATACAAATCTGTCATTAGCACATTCAGGAAGTGTTATGCAGGAAGGTTGATCCATTAAATTAGGGTAAAACATACTACCTATTATTTGTTCTATAGGTTGTTCTTGTTGTGAGACAGCCATAATTGTTCTTTTTGTAGGTGTTCTAACTAACCTATGAGATGAATCCCTAGACCAACCTGACATACAACATTTAAATGTAAAAGAAGATTTGCTTGTGTACCATCATTAAATAAGCTTTAGCTGCCATTTCATGTTGTCATGCAACAGGTACATTTGTTTACAATAATACCACAACTGTAGTAAATGATATAAAATTTTAAATTTTTTAAAGATATCCAACGAAACAACAACGATTATTTAGATTTGAGCACAATACCACAAAGACATTTCAAAAGAAATAAAAACATTGCACAAGTTCAATAGAGGAATTTTTGAAACAACCCACGGCCAAGTTCGTGGGTAAACACTTTTAACCTCGAACTAACACATGGGTAACAGGAAATATTACACACAATGTTGCAGAGTATTTGCATAGGGAATTAATTCATGGAACCACACTACAGAAGCAAGCAAGGATAATTAATGAATAAGTTCAGTATTGCAGCCTCCATCAAATAGTTGGATCTTGTAATAATAGAGATCATCTCAAGCATAATAAATAAGAGTGTCTCCATTGATGAAATAGAAACCCTTGATTTTTCCTACAAAAGGCATGTCAGGTGTTCCCAGATTTTCCAATTGTAATTCAATGTAGACTCGATTCCGTTCCCATTTTTCAATGTCTTATAGTCTCCAAATTTCAAATTTCATATCATCATCCCACCATCTAATTAAACTTAGAGATTCAAGCTCTACGATAGTTCCCCCAAATATAGCCAATTTAACTAAATCATAGAATGAACTTAACAGTGCACCCATAAGGTGTGGGATAGGTAAGAGCTTCACTGATTCATCTTCAATATTGATGGCAATGACCGTCATCTCATTAATAAATGTAGGGGTATAGCTTGTTATCAAGTAAATAACTCCATCAATAATCACATAGTTTTTGTTGTTCATTGGTCTCCCTCCGAAATAAACTCTTCTAACAAGTTGCCATTGGTGTTTGTCAAAATTATAAACCAACAAGTATTGCAAATCAGTCCACATTCGAGGTCCCTCCCAACAAAATAATTTGTGCACTATCCTCTTGTCAGTACCCTTAAACATCAAGACTGCACCTAAATCAAGCAACACAAGCTTGTCACTATTAGGTTTTGGGAGTACTAATTCTATATTTGTAGCAAGGTTCTTAATCCCAATATCAGATCTGTTAGAAAATTGTTCTCCAAAATATCTGAAGATAATTAGTCTACCATTACAACCTAAAATATTTTCAATTCCCTCCAATGATGTAGGTTGAATTCCTAATTCAGATTCAATTCCATGATACAAATATCTTCTTGAACGTGCATCATACCAAATCACTCCACTGATTGTATTTCTCATTTTGTATGCTTAGCGCGAACGAAAGTAATGCTCTGAAATAAATGCCCTGACACTCTTGCTCACACAACTTAGTTTGCATATTTCTCTCACTGGCAAATAACTTAAAATCTCGTGCAAAATGTCTATAGGAATCTTCATCACTCACTAAAATTCATTAAGCATAAACAGTACATTTAATTAGAAATAAAACTCAATTCGATACATCTAATAATCATGAAGTAAATGCACAATGTATGAGTATTAATATGATTAAAAATTCTTGAAGATTCTATCTACTATAGTAGCTTACCCTCGGACTACCTTGTGGGTAAACCCAAAAACTATTAATTAATTACGAATCTTTCCATCTGACTGTTTGATTACTTGATTAATTTTATAAAAATCATTAAGGCCCTATCATGCATTAACCCTTTTTCTCATGACCTACGTTCACAGTACTCTCCTCCTCTCACGATACATCATGGCTTCCACCTCCACTGCTCCTCCCTCTGCTCTAGCATCAAGATTGAATGAATTACAAAATGATAATTATTTAAATTGGTCAATCTTACAAGAAGATCAGAGTGTTCAACGTACTAATACAGGTATAACAAATCTTAGAGATAATTTACCAATTAATACTGGAATCGATTAGAATTATATTAATCGAAGAATATCACAAGAATTTGAAAAATTGCTGAATAGATATGATGAATCAATACAGAAAATGAAAGACAGTTAGATGTTTAATGAATATGAAAACAATAATTTTAATTGGGAAAACTCAAATGAAAATCAAAATTATCTAGAGGTGAATTCATTAGAAAGTATTTTATTTACAAAGGAGAACATACAACCATTTGAGGTAATGGAAGAAAATTAGTATTATGATTTAACTGCATTTAATAATATGGAGAAGTTAGATGAAATTCAAAGATCCATTGACCTATTTATAAAGAATTCTAATTTATCTGAACAAGATGAAGATTTTCAGAAGGAACCTATAGACACTTGTGCAACACTCACACCAAATCAATTCTATAGAGCTCCAGAAGTTGAAAATTTTAAGGAAAAAGATCAAATCTGGGAAGGGTATGAATTACTTGACTATTTGGTAAGGGATTGTTTAGTTGGACCATTTGAGGTGGTGAATGACCCTATTTCCAAAAATATGGAAGAGACACCTGAGGTGTTAGCTACCCTTAAATCAGAAGGAGATTTTAGTGTTCCTATAGCAAATAATGTGTCAAAAGAAGAATCAAAAGATGTAAGTATTATATTAAGATTTGGTGTCACTTATAAAGGTCCTAAAAAGGACGATAAAGAAGAATAAATTAATGACAAGTTTACAAAGAAAGAGGAAATTAATGAACAATCTAGTCTAGAAAACAAAGTTGATGCTAAGTTAGAGGATAATACAGAAATTGAAAATATTAAATAAATTGAAAACAGAGTTGTTAAGAAAGATGTTGAAAATGAAGATAAGTTAACAAACGAAAATCACTTTCTATTTCCACATACGATAAGAAATGTTAGGGATCAAGAATTAGAACAAATCAATAAAATATTTGAGCAAGTTAAAGTCAATATACCATTATTGGAAATTATTAGACAAGTTCCTTCTTATGCCAAATATCTTAAAACTCTTTGTACCAAGAATAGAAGGAAGAAAATATTAAAAAAAGGTATTAATGTTGTACCTGGAAAATTAAATGAACTAGGAACTCTTGTTATTTTCTACTATATAAGGGATTGCTATTTTAATATAGTGTTAATAGACTTAGGAGATGGAATTAATGTCATGCCTAGTTCTATTTATGAGAAGTTAAAATTGGATAATATCAAACCTACTAGAATAGTGATTCAGCTAGTAGACAAATCTATAAGAATACCTTTAGGAAAAATGGAAGATATTTTAGTAAGAGTTATGGAGTTTGTCTACCCTGTTGATTTCACTATGATGGAAACAAATGCTTCAAATATAAATCACGATCAAGCTATAATAATTTTAGGAAGGCCATTTTTAGCTAGAGTCGATGCTTGCATAAGTTGTAGAAATGGTTAGATGGAATTAGCTCGGGATGATCAAAAATTAGAACTAAATATTTTTAGTGGAGTTAAGAAAAATTTTAAAGAGTTTCAATTTAAAAATTTTAAAGTTAATCTAATCGAAACTTTTAAAATAGATAAGGATTTAAATGTAGAGGAATTAGATCATGTTGAAAAATGTGTAATACCAACTGAGGAAATGTTGAAAGAGGAAATATCTAAGCAAATTGAGACTATGGATGTAAACAAAGAACAATTAGAAACTGATAACAAATCATTAATTTCAAAATACCTTGTTCTTGAACTAAAATCACTTCCAAAAAATTTAAAATATGCATTTTTGGAGAAAAATGAGAATCTACCCGTCATTATTGCTTCTGATTTAACATTAATACAAATAGAAAATCTTTTAAAAGTGTTGAGAAAGCATAAAGGAGCAATATGATGGTAGATGTCAGATATAAAAGGTATAAGTTTAACTATTTGTCAAGATAGGATTAATCTGGAATCTGAAATTTAACCTATTAGACAACCACAGTGTTTCTAACAATAATGACCAACAACTTCAACTTTAAATAACGAGTTCCAAGATTTTCTACAAATATCAGAAATTTCTGAAGTGTCATCACGTATGAAAACTATAGCATTAACTAGGGAATCGTTATCAATTGTAAAGTATTCTTAGAGGAGAGCTAGAATAAGGTTGAAATTCACTATAAAGATGAAAACCATTGACAATAATATTACAAAGGAGAGGACCTACCATAATACATGCAATGTAAACTTCTCCGGTAAATCTTCTAATGGTATTAATTAATCATTTAAATACACATTTAGTTAATTACAAAATTAAATCTACAAAACATATATGTTAGAAGTAGATTGAATCCATAAATTGTTATATCAAAGACTCATTTTTTGTATCATTAAATTTATAGTTTAGGTTGATATTATAGAAACAATAAATTTTGTTGAAAATATTTGGTCTGCATTGCCGTTTGGTGATATATAGTTTTGATAGGTAACTAGAAGAATTTGATTTTACATGTGATTCATTTGATTTATCTTATAAGATAGTTATTCCTAATGCTTTTCAAAAATAAACTTCTTTGTATTTGATGTTAAGTAATTGTATTCTATATAAAGAATTTATAATTTCTTATTACAATTATAGTTTAAAAAATTAAAATAAAATATTAGATAATAATTCTTTCAAATTCTTAATTATTTTGTACAATTTTTAAAACCATTTTATGATGTAACTATATAATTATTTAAAGTCTATTACTCTACTTATATTTATGTATTATGTCATTTGTATGACAATACATTACTTTTCAAAAAATATGGTAATATGAACGAAAAAATTTAAATATTAATATGATATTCCCATATTTTATGCTTTGAGATTAGTTTAGATTCTATGGGTAAATTAAAATTAGTTGGTAAATTAATATATAAAATACAAAAAATTTTAGGTATACAAATTAGCTTGACTTGTCAAATAATAAAAGATAATTTGAATAGAAAATTTGATTTATATTCTACAAGGTGTGAAGTATAAATAGTACAAATTTCATTTTCTATACCATTACTATTATTACCATCAACGATGACGTTTTGGAAATTATTAAAAGATGAAGAAGATTACTCATTGTCTTCCTTTATAATGTTTATACAAGAATTAAATATTTTTAATTTAACTAATTATCAATATTTATGAAATGAATATTGTGAAAAAAAAATTTGATATAATAGCTTGGTAAAAATAAGGTTTGACTTTTCCATTTATCTTTAATGGCTAGATGTTTATTAATGATTTTAATATCTTTTATAACTTGTGAACAAACTTTTAGTATTAGATAAAAGAAGATCTATGTTAAACGATCATATTTTAAATATTCTAATTTTGTCAAAGATTGAAAACTTTAGTTTTGTTTATTTTCCGTTTCTTCTAGTTTCAAAATTTACTTCTAATGTTATTATTATTGTATAAATTTTAATTTATTAATTTTTATTACTTAAATTATTATACATTTAATTTCATTTGTAAAATTAACTCTACCTTCGACTCTAACTTACAAAGCTGAAAAAAACACACCCTTTGTCAATGCAATTGCAATATAATGATTAGATGGATAATCTTGCTAGCATGAATATTAAAAGAAGGGCTGAATAAAGCTTGAAAAAGCAAAAAAAATTTAACTTTCCTTCAAATGTAATTTTTAATGACGTAATTTAATTTTCCTTAGTCTAATGATCTATGATGATTTTTATGATTTTATTGATAAAGCAAAAGTGCCTTTATAGTTTAGAAAGTTAGATATAGGGTGATTGACCTGTCGTATTTTCTGGAGCCTTTGTTGAAAAAAAATTGACATATCAATATAAATCTCGGTATGCTAAAATCAGAATAGAAAATTTCATTTTTGGTTTTTTACGTATTGCTGATGTAAATGGTATATTAATTTGATTATAGAGTTTTAAGATTTTTAATCTTTTAGATTCGACGTATTGATATAAAATTTAATATACTAAAATTACTATAAAAATGCTTTATCCAGTTTTTAGTATATCGTTAATGTATTGATTTTCTTAGAAACTGTATTTGATCCTTAAATTTTAATATACTAATTCTGTAATTTAATATAAAAATTTATAATTTAACGTAACGTAATTTAGTTAAACAACTTGGCCGACGGACAAAACATAAATGAATTTCAAGAGATGAACGATGCCAAAATCGGCTCATTCTAGTTTTTGTGTTACACGAATTCGATCGATCATGATTCCGATGAGGTCGTTTCAGGATGGTATAGATGTGGTGATACCTCTAAAGATGTGTTTGTTTTAACTTAGTATAGCTTTTAATTCTTAGCTCGTATCTGTGAAGGAATAACATTTGGAAAAGGAAATTATAATTTAAGAGTTATATTTGTCTGTCAAAATAAATTTTTTTATAAAATTTTAATTTTATCTTTAAATAAATTTTTTAAAAATTATAATGTAATTAAAGTTCGAACGAACATAATTGATATATAAAAGATGAATGTTCATAAGTAAATATGATTTTAGTAAATGTTAAAAAATTCATGAATTTTTTGAAATTTTGTAATATTTTTATTTTTAAATATAAATTTTATTTAATTTTTTTTCCTTCTTTACTTCTCTCTTTCTTTACTTTTTCTTTTTATTTATTTTATTTTTTTCTTTTTTCCCCTCTTCCACGGCACCCTCCTTTCTTCTTTTACATCTATTACCTTTCTCATGTGCGATAGAAGAGGGTATGAAAATAAACTTTTGTTACAAATTTTAAACCAACAGGTAGAGTTAATTTTTTCATAAAAGAAGATGAAAGAACAATTAGGGGGGGGTGCGGATTTGTGCATGGAAATCTTTGAAAACAAAATTTTGAAATTTTTTTTGGAGATTCGGTGTATGTGTATACCAAAAATTTGGAAAAAATTTAAATTTTTTTATCATTATAAGTATAATTTTTTTTCTCCATTCTTTATTTATTGAGTCGAAAAAAAATTTTATAATTGGTAAAAATTTTATCACAATGTAATTTTTTAACATCATGCATCTTACACAACCTCCATTGACCATTGTTAAATTCATGATTATAAAGAAAATGTGAAATTATATTTGAAACATTAAAATATAAAATATTTATAAATTTTTTAAAATTTTTACAACTTGTAAAAATAAATAGTCTTAAATTTTTTTATTTCCTAATTTTCTTTTTTATTTTTTTAAATTTTTATTTCTTAAACTTTTAACAAATGGACCTTATAAGTAACAAGAAACAATGCAAAAATTACTCTTTATATCTTTGAAAATTGAACAATATAAGAATAGATATATCAATTTTTAAAAATAAGTATAATAATATAAATAAATATATTTATTTACATTATTCTAAAAATCACTTTTAATCGATTTCAAATATTTAAAATAGATTCAAACCAACGCACGCAATTGACCCTAGAAGGCAATACCGACGGGGACGACGGAGAGAGAAAGAGAGATGGGAAAGGAAATGACCGACGACCAGATCGCATCGATGAGGGAGGCCTTCTCCCTCTTCGACGCCGACGGGGACGGAAAGATCGCTGCCTCCGAGCTCGGGATCCTCATGCGGTCGCTCGGCGGCAACCCGACTCAGGCGCAGCTGAAGGAGATCGCCGCCGCCGAGAACCTCACTGCCCCCTTCGACTTTCCCCGCTTCCTCGACCTCATGAAGAAGCACCTCAATCCCGAGCCCTTCGATGGCCAGCTCCGCGACGCTTTCCGTGTGCTCGACAAGGACTCCACTGGCACCGTCTCTGTCTCCGAGCTCCGCCATGTGCTCACTAGTATCGGAGAGAAGCTCGAAACCGCTGAGTTCGACGAGTGGATTCGGGAAGTGGACGTTGGGAGGGACGGCACAATCAAGTACGAGGATTTCATCCAGCGGATGGTGGCCAAGTGAATTCGCGCCCTTAGGCTCTGGTGTGTGCTCTCTTTCTCACGTCGAATACGATTTGGCGGACTTGCTTTTTCTGGTTGGGGGAAAGATTGCGCTTTTTTCATTCTGACTCTCAGTATAGTTTGATCTGATGATGTTATGTGGGATACGGATGAACTTCAAATTATTTATGCTGTTTGCATTTTATTTTGGTTTTACAGATGCTCACATAACATGAATGTTTGAACTCAACACGGTATGGCATCTTTTCGTTGTTCTTTTTCAGGACGAGCTCCTGTAATAGTGGCCGAACCGCATGTTGGATCTGTTACATTTTCTAGATGGTCGAGGGAGAACTTTAGAGCTATTATGTGTAGCGTAGGGACAGCAAACAAATGCATTTTGTAGATACCACAGATTTATCCATTAGAAACCTTGGTCGGTGAATTTGATCTCTGAAATTTGAACTTAAGGAAGCTTTTTTCGTACATGACAATATTTCCTCCTTTCATTCCCTTGAGTACTTGGAACTGTAAAAGATATTCCCCACCTATTGTACAACTTTCTAACTCCATTGGTATGACTCTGATCAAAAATAGAGAATGCCTTTTAGAGAAAAATTTTCCATGAGTCTTTTGTTGTTGCTCAAGAAAAAAATTGGCCATGGGAGACCTCCTCCATTGTTGCAAAAGAGAGGGGTGGTAGTCGAGTTGGGTGGGGTAGGTGATCTACTTTCTTCTGAAAGTTAGAGAAAGAGGAAGGCCTGGCTTGAAAGCAAGACTCCTCCAAAAACTCTTACCAGAGGACTTTTTATGCATGATGTGCCAATAGCTTATTGCTAGGAATCATGGATGTCATAGAGTTCTCACAGATAAGGCATTGATGAAATGAATCTTCTCTTCATATGGTACGCATCCCATTTTGATATGGCATTGATGAAATGAATTTTCTCTTCATATGGTATGCATCCCATTTTTTGTTTAAACATCTAATAGACACTAAGGAGAGATTTGTGCCTATTAAAATTATCTTTTTAGGTAAGTTAAAAAGTATATCTATTTGTGTTTGATGGAAATTAGAAAAAAAATCCCATTTGCATGTGCTCGATCTCGCCCACACCATCGAAACCCATGTGCCACCTTTATCACCTTTATCACCCCTACTTTCGCCACCTCTATGCAACAACACTACCACCTCTTTGCACACTCATAGCTATGGAAGCACTTGATGAACCCACAAGCCACCTTTACGACCCTTGCTTTCGTCACCTCATTGTTACAACTCAATCCATTCTAGACGCCTCAATCTAATAGTAGATTGTCACCAACAGAAGACTCTTGATCCCTAGAAGCCTGCAGATGAGTGTGTGGGGGTGTCTTGGTGGTGGGAAAGTTAAATGCCAGAACATAGTGAATTGCCTCTCTGCCTAACATGCATACCACATCACATTTGACGAGTAAATAAATACAAGTCCACACAAGGCAGTTATGCCTGTACGCTACTTCATACACGACCACACATAATTGATACAACTACACTGTAGACAACGTACATCTCACACATATTGGTTAACTATTTGATAACATCTAAACACTAGATCATGATCAAGATTTCAAAAATTGGTATTGTATTGAGGATCAGTCTTTTGAAAATAGAAAACGTATCAAAGATTAAGGATTGTATCGGTGAAAACACAATACTTTTGTGAAACAATCATAAAACACCAAATTTTAAGTTGAGATTTAAGGATAAGATATAATAAGTTATGATAAGCATATAAAACATTGGGATAAATTCTTAGACAATTATCAAGTATAAAATATCAATTAAATAGAAATATAGTAATCACATGTATGAAAAAAGTCTTAAACTGTTTGCAAATAAGTAAAAGAAACTCATAATGCTAAATGATTTTAAAAGCAAAGAATTATACATATACAAATAAACCATTTCGTTTTTAATGATTTTAATAATTAAAAATTTATTTAATCATAATATTTTAGAGTAAATTATAAATTTTTATTCTTTTAATGTAATGAATATATTTTACAAATTCTTCAATGAATTAATTTAAAAAATTGAACATAAAAATTGTGATAATATAGATGAATAACATTATCTATTAGCAAACATAAATTTTAAAAAAATTAATATTTTATTTTTAAATAATTCTACTTTTTTAAAACATATTTTTTATTTTTCCTATTTTTAAATGTATTTTTTCTCTTTTTTTTTTTTTTTCTTTTCCTTTCACATGTTATGGGCATGACTCCTTCCTCGAGCCTATTGTCAATGATCTGTAGCATCTATTGAAAACCTAAATGGGTTCAACAACATTAGGGCCTTTAGAAACATCGAGTCGATCATCAATGATAGTTCTACAAAGGCTTTCACAGCTCGTGGAGGCATCGACGATCAATGACATGAAGAAACATCAAGTTGCTCAAAGCCTCGAATTGTCTAGCCAGTGAAACAATCAGTTCGATGGAGGTGTTGTTGATTAGCAACTTCGAAACATCAAGCCGCTCAAATAGTTATGTCATCAAATACCAAATCTATCAATAATTTAATTGGATTGGTCACTCTACTCTCTATCAAATGTCAATCTACTACTGATCTTCATCAATGGATCATTCAATCCCTTCCATTGTTGTAAATATCGAGTACACCGGTATCGACAAAAAACATAACCAAGATGGATCGCCAAATTCGACAATCCATCTTGATTTTTGAAATCTTGATCATGACATCCCATTTCACTTGCAATGTGGCTCACCTCATGGTTGGCGATCGAGGCTTCTGGAACAAATTGACTTGCAACAATCTTTGTGATGACTTTACCACCTTTTTGTGACCTCTTCGTACACTTGATCCCACTTGCAACTATGGAAACCCTCAACAAACCTATGAGCCACCTTTGTGACCCCTACTTTTGCCACCTCTCCATGACGACTCCACCACCTCTCTATGCACTCCATCCTACTCGTGGCCGTAGAAACCCTTGATGAACCTACGAGCCACTTGCAAGCCAATTACACAACCTCTACCAATGTTTATTTACATCACTAGGTAAACCCTAAACCCAAAATCTCATATATGACTTGATCTTGTTTTGATTTCAAAGATATTAAGATTTGTAGAAATGGAAGGCAAAAGACTTGACTACCAAAGACTATTGTATGTGATTTCTGTGGTTAGTGTTGGATAATCTTATTGTAACTTTAGTAATGGTTGGTGAATAGGTATAAATCAATTACTAATAGCATTAGAAATCATTTCTGATGATGGAAATCATTACTTCAAAGATGTATTAACTATAGCTGCCTCAAAGCTTATCATGTATTTAACTTTGTCACACATGTTAGAATCATCTGGTAATGTTTATAAAAATTCTCTTATTTGTATGGTGTTAAGTAGATTGTTGTTGTTATCAGAGATTGCTATTCTATAAGCTATGTGGTTCAGTGTGTTTGACACTAACTTATTAGCTATAAATAGGATTCAACTTTCATGTAGCACTAGCAAAACAAAAATTTGGAACATGCCTCTATAGCCCATCCTTGTCCAACCATTTGCTAAAATAATAACGTCAAGATTACTGATTATTAAATGAGCCAAAGTTTAAGGGTGAATTAGGGCCTAAGTACAAACTAAAGTTGGTGGCTTGCTATTAAGCTCCATGAAGTTATCATTTGACCAGGCCAAGAAGTACCTACTTGACGTTTGCCTTTTTACATATGTAGTTTACTGATTTAGAAATATGAGAGATGGATACAATAAAATTTCTCATGGTCTCATGTGTCATCTACTTGTGTAGATGCGATATGCAATTCTGCTTGTACATCACATGCTGACATTTTTTGTCTATGTATGCTTTGGTTAGGTAACTCTTGTTTCAGTCTTTCGCGTTCTAATACTAAAAATTTAACTGTGCTTGACCGAGTTGTTGATTCTATTTTGTGTTAAGACAGTAAATTGAAACTTGAAAATAATTAAAAGTTGAAATCTAATTTCTTGAAAGGGTGAACATGGAAGAAATGGATCTAAATGCTAGTTACTGTGGTCCTTAATTGTCATTCCATTTGTTTATTACTCATTTTCATCCGATATCCATATAGGACACGTAATGAAATTGAACTTATTCTTTAACCTGATTATAATTTGCAAGTTTTGTTATTATAAGCTTTGTAATTTGATTATGCAAAATCAAGGTATCACTCAACTAACTAAATATGAGTTTGACATTTCTTTTTTTTATAATGTTGCTTCAATCATTTTTTTCTTAAGTTTTATAGGTAATCATTATACAGAAATAATCCCAAAATTGTATAATAACTGCAGTATATCACTTGTAGTAGTGATGATAATTCCAAAATTGTTAATAACTTTTGCAAAGTATTTTGATTTTGAGAATCACTGAACTGTATTGGTGATTTCAATGGGACCAAATGATGTTAGCATCAATGGTATTCTACTAATGTTTTAGTTGTGTGCTGCAATGTGTGCTACTATTTTTAGTTGTGTTGCAATTTTTAGTTGATCAAATGTTTTGCTTTGTACTTTCATGCATTATATTAGTTTGAGTGGCCAAGTGATACATACCGCAATTTATTTAAATTGATTAATCCTGACCATTCTTGGATTTGTTTATTTATTTTAGGGTTAAAATATCTCTAGTTTATATCATACAAAGGTTGGACAAAGATGTGATATAAGTTGGATTGTAAAAGTTGATGAGCTAATTTTAGAATTACTTGGTGAATAACTTAACGAAGGATACGAATAAACAAATAATGACAAGATCAATGGAGAAATTTGAAATAAAGTTATAAAGAAATATAATAAAAAGATAGGTTGTAATATTGAAAGAAAAAATGTCGATAATCACATAAAGATATGCCGGTAATTGTACAAAAAATATATGAAAATTAGGAATCAAAGTGGAGTGACTTGAAATTATATTTGTGGTTATACAGATATTTGATATGAGTTGAATTGTTCAAGTTAGTTTTAAGCTACATTTAAATTACAATATCTAACATTAAAATGTGTTTGTAATTGTTAATTTTTGTTCTAGAAACATCTAAAATTTACATCATGCAATGGAAAATTGTGTTCTATTTATGGCCGTTTAGTATTGGTTTTTGAAAGTAGTATTGTGCATGGGAGTTACAACCAACAACTTCGTTACATGATTACACCATAAGTAGAACATCTTGAATATTGTCAATGATGAGATTTATGTACCAATGTGCACTCAGCCTTCCATGGACTTGGAATCAAATATCCAAGGAAATTCCTCTTCAAGCACCAAAGTATTGTATGAAGTTCGTAAGAAAAAGAATGAGCAAGACTTATGTAAACTTATATGAAAAAATGATGACAACAATTATAGAAGTTTCAAATGCTTTTTTTGCATGGTTGGAAAAAGATGGTGTAGATAATGAAAAATGTTATGATATATTAAACTTAATGATTGTAGTGAAAGAAAAGAAGTTCGAATGGTCTAAAATGATTACTGTAATGTATTTGAGTATTCACATTTAAACCATAAAGTACAAATTTTAAATTTATAATTGTAAACACACAACGTCACATGTAATAACGCTAATGAGTATTGGTTGAATTCATAGGGAGTTTGTCAAATAAAATTATCGGATATTTACAAATCTATAGTCCAAAAATATGCATTTGGAAATTTAATAGAAACATGAAAAAATATACTGAAAGTATTCACATCCATTAACACAAAACAAATTAGTAGAAAAAATGGTTTTTAGGTGCCTTATGATATACGTAAGGATTACATTTTTTTAAAACAAATATAAAATTTCATTTAGGTAAAGCTCTACTTGGTGAATGCTAGTTATCTAAATTGATCAAAGTTTTTTTATCCATTTTGAGGAGTTTGGTACCATTTATCAAACTATGATCAAGATTGTCTTGTAAGTAATGTAATAGAAAATTTTAGTTATAAACATTTACAATTGAGAATGGTGATTGAATACATATTTGGAGTAGTCAAACTTCAATCGAATATGACTTATGTCATATTTAATTGAAACACAAGTTAAGATGGTGCATGCTTTCTACTTTATAATTTTATTTAAAGAGTAGATATGACAAATTTATTTGAAGATTTGTAAGATAAACTACAAAACACTAATGTTTCTCTTGATAGATAAATTTATGGAAAAAACTAAAATAATTACTAAAGTAGAAATGACTTAAGAACAACAGAAAGAAATAGTAGATAATAAAATACTATAGTAGATTAAATAATTACTAAATTATGTCAGTTATTCACTTAGGGCCCATTTGTGCATATTAGAAATTAAAGAAAATGAAATTTTGGAAAAGGAAAAGGAAAAGGAAAGTGAAATTTAAGAAAAAATAAATTTAAAGGGGCTATTTGTGCACCCAATGGAAAATTCAGAAAATTCATATTTTCACTTTACCTATTTGTGCACACATAGGAAATTAAAGAAAATTTTCATATAAATTTCACCTACATTATTAATAGCTTAAAAAAGTTAATTCAAATATTCAAAATTAAATATTCAATTATTTGACTAGTATGTCCTTGACATAAATTAAACAAAATTGACACATACATTCAATATAACAATTTATAAAAGTCTCCCATCCCACATTGTCATTGCAATGTCTTCATGCATTTTATCAGCTATTTCTTTCCCTGTAACTTGACTTACTACTATTGTACGTCTATTATCTTTCTATAAATATTCAATTGACATTTCATTCTCATCAAAATCTATTTCTGACAATTCATCTTTAAAATCTTTTAATAAATCCATCCTACCAGTTTTGTGAATGAAATTATGAAGCAGAAAATAAGCATTCACAATCTTTACTTGTGTTGGAAAAGGGAATGGTATATACTCTCGTAATATTGAAAATCGATGCTTAACGACTCTAAAGGTGCGCTTAATCACTGTACATAATTGTGAATGTCTGTAATTAAAATTTTCTACCACATTAGTTGGTAAACAATCTCGATCATATTATGAAAGATGATACCGAAGAGAGGAAATGGAAGAGATTGCAAGAAAGAAGCGACGAACTTCTGAGAGTCTAGAGAAGCTTGAAATGAGAGAAAATAAGAGAAACTGTGGGAAATACACAATGGACTTTTGAGAGCCTAGAGAAGTCTGAAACGAGAGAAAATAAGAGAAACTGCAGGAAATAGATGACAGACTTATGAGAGCTCGAAGAAGTTTGAAATGAGAGAAAATAAGAGAAACTGCAAGAAATAGATGATGAACTTCTAAGAGCCCAGAGAAGTCTGAAATGAGAGAAAATAAGAGAAACTACAGGAAAGAGACAATAGACTTCTGAGAGCCTAGAGAAGTCTAAAACAAGAGAAAATAAGAAAACTACGGGAAATAGACAACAAACTTCTAAAAGCACGGAGAAGTCTGAAACGAGAGAAAATAAGAGAAACTGTGGAAATAGGCGACAAACTTCTAAGAGTCTAGAGAAGTCTAAGAATATAGAAAATAAGAGAAACTGCAAGAAATATAGGACGGACTTCTGAGAGTCCAAAGAAGTCTGAAACGAGAGAAAGTAAGAGAAACCGCAGGAAAGAGACGACACACTTCTGAAAGCCCGGAGAAGTCTAAAACGAGAGAAAATAAGAGAAACAGCAGGAAAAAGATGAACTTTTGAGAACCCGGAGAAGTCTAAAATGAGAGAAAATAATAGAAACTACGGGAAATAGATGACAGACTTCTAAGAGCCTGAAGAAGTATGAAATGAGAGAAAATAAGAGAAACTGTGAGAAATAGATGACAAACTTTTGAGAGTTCGAAGAAGTCTGAGAAGAGAGAAAATAAGAGAAACTATGGGAAATAAATGATAGACTTCTAAGAGTTCGGAGAAGTCTAAAACGATAGAAAATAAGAGAAACCACAAAAAAGAGAATGAACTTCTGAGAGTTCAGAGAAGTTTGAAACAAGAGATTGTGAATTTGGCATGTCAATAGTAGCATCAAGTCTTGTAAATTTCCTCCTATCCCAGTTGTAATCTCATTCCTTAGTGTCAATGTAAATTCAATTTTAGACCTTATATTTTTCTTAGTTCATTTTCAGTCCTTTTATTTTTTCATGCCATTTCCATTTCCTCAATGCAAATGATGATGTATTCAAATTAAATAATTTGAATGGGCCAATTTAAACAATTAGAGGTTAGCTTTTTCTAGGCAAGTTGGGTGCCTAACATTTTCTCAACTTGTACCCAAAGTGGTTACCCAAAATCTTAATGTTTTCTTAGGTTTTACCTTAAACAAACTAAGTGGCGACTTTGTGTCAACCTTTCATGATGGATTTTTCCTTCCGCTTTGAAAGGGTCCGCTTGTAAATTTTCGCATTTACAGTTAGGATTGAAAATTTGCACTAACACCAAGCATTTGTTCTTTAAGCCTCATGATTGATTTGGTGAAAAATAAGATTGGAATCTTCACTGTTGAGTTGACTGAGAAAATTTCATTATTGAAGTGAAGTTTAAAGAATGAAATGGAGCAAAATTTTGAAACAAATTGATGAAACACGGATCACTTGATACATCCTATTGATATATTTAATTTTCATAGCTTTTATGTAAGGGGCAGAGTATTTAAGTTTAACGTGTTTGATAAATTTTACATTTTGTCTGTTTTTTTTAGTTTTTTTGTTTTACTTCAACTACACAATTATGTTAAAGACAATCTCCATTAGACACTTTCAGTTTATTCTCTCTTTGTGTGTGATATTTTTGACAATGACAAAAAGGGGGAGAATGGATGACTTTAATGAATGTTCTATTTAATTTTTGTTTTATGCTGAAAGTTTTTCTGTTAAATATTAAATGTTGTTTCTCCGACTACATTCTGGATGACGATTCAGATTCTGGCTGAACTAGTGCGACAAACCAGACGAGATCAACTAGATTGGGTCTTTTGGTGGCAGAATCTAATAGGATAGTGTTAATGTTGTTTGAATGAATGTTTTTTTGTGGATCAAATTATATTGTTTAATTCAGGTTTTGTCATCATCAAAAAGGGGGAGAATATTAAGGAAGGTAAGTTTTGATGATGCTAAGTAATTAATTTTGATGATGCTAAGTAATTTTTTGAAAATAAATCGGTAAACTGAATCTTAAAATCGTTATGCCGAAATTTACTGTAATGCTAAAATTCTTTTATAGGTTATAAATCGATAAACCGAATTTGAAAATCGTTGTATCGAAATTTACTGTTATGCTAAAACATTATGTCGTTAGGGATAATTGATATAATGAATCACTATTTTATTATAAGTATAATTTTCAACAAGTTTCATTGCAATGGATATTTCGGTGTTACTCACCGGATATTCCTCTAACACTTGAACTAAAGATGTTGAAGGATCAATGGATGTTCCAGTATCACTCATCGAATATTCCCCTAACACTTGAAATGCTAAAGGATTAATGGATGTTCTAATGTCACTCACCGGATATTCCTCTAACACTTACATTGGAGGCACTGAAGGATGAAAATCCAATAGATTTTCTGGTGTTACTCATCAGATATTCCTCTAAAATTGGAAGCACTGAAGGATGAAGAATCAACGGATATTCTGTTCATCTTGACAAATATTCCATTGTGCTGGTGCCTAGTCATTTTGAAGGTTCAATGGATGTTCCATTATACTTAGACGGATATTCCATTAGTATATTCTTTTTATTATTGTTGAAAATTTTATTTAAATGGATGTTCCACCATGGCTTGAGGGACATTCTATTACTATTTTATTATAATTTAATTTCATAATTCCTAAATTTGTTAGACAGATATTTCTACATGCATTAACAGATTTTCTTATGTGTGTGCTTTGTGAAACAAAGTAATAAAGATCTACTAAATTATGAAGATTGGAAGTAAGAAGAGTAAGTATTCAAATTTAAATTGAAGATTCAAAAATTAGCTCTTAACATAATTGAAGGGGAATATTTTATTTTTGACAAGTTAGTCTTTATAAAAAGACTAAAGAGCAAGGAAGAAGAAGAAGCTTTTGCTAAAGGATTTTGGTAGGTTTTTTCTGTGCACTTGCTATATGTGTACTTTGTGAGATTGTTTGTATTTTGTGCTTCAATTTTTCAATAACTTAGTGTTGCAAGATTTGTAAAAAGCTTATTCATTGATTGTGGTAAGGCATTGCAAATTCATTAGGTGTGTTTGTAATAGACAAGTTTATTTGTTAAGCTTTAAAAATAAATATTGTAAGGATTTTTCTTTGTTAAGCTTGAAAAAATAAAGAAGTGTAAAAGTTAAGGTGTGAACCTATAAAACACTCGATAAGATAGTGAAAACTCTTAAAGAATGACCTTGAAAAGTTAACTATAATTTAAGTGAATTACTATAAAATCTATATCTCTATTTTTTAATTTCTATTTTATTCTATTTTTACATTTAATTTTTAAATATTTTACTATTTACTCTTTTGTAGTCATTCGACTTAACAAGATTTATCTCTTTTATTCGGCAAAAGTCGTCGCTGTGTCGAATTTACATCACAAGTAACTTGACACACCCCAATATGCTATCCAGAGAACTAGACCACCGGATAACAGAACTAGACCACCGGATAACAGAACTAGACCACGATGGCCACCTTCCACCTCCTTCCTCCACCTCCTTCCTCTGGCTACACACCCACCATCTCCCGCCGGCATACCCTGAGGCTGAGCAGGAGATGCGCGTTCCCCCCTCGCGCCAAGGCCCTCCCACCCGAAACTTCCTCGACCCGGCAGAACTCCTGGTCCGAGAACGTCGTTCTCAAGCTGGCGTGGTACGGCTCCGAGATGCTCGGGATCGCCACCTCTCTCTTCCGTCGTCCTGTCCTGCTGGAGGAGGAGGAGCGAGGGGCCCTGGAGGGCGATGGTGAGAGTGCGTTGGTTGCGAGGGAACGAGTCGTCCAGGCCATCAGGGATGACTTCCAGAGGTCTTACTTCGTCACAGGTCGGCTGAAAATTGGGAACTTAGGTTGATTGCGTCTTTTATGCCTTTTATACGACATGAAGAATTTTTAATTTTATTTACCGGTGATACGGTTACAAGAATCAATACGTTAATTTTTAATTTTTAATTTTATACCATCTAACCCAGTCCGTTTAAGGTTTGTTTAGTTTCAATTTTGTTTTTGTTCAACTTTTAAAATTATTCTTAATATTATTATTACTGTACAGATTCTAAAATATAAATTTTAATCACCCAACTTAAGCTTTATCCAACTTCTAGAACTAAAAAAAGTTATCCCTAAACATACCCAAAGAGTTAGAGTTGAATTGGGTGGACTGACCAAACATCCCAAATAAATCAAACTTGTACCATGACATTGTGGCAAATCCTTATCTGATAATAGTACCAACCTTGTATATCAATTGTACTTTTTGCATTTACCATCACTTAATAGAAGCTCTCTCTAGGGGAAATGGTATATTTTTGAAACAAAAGTATGTGAGGCATCCTATGTTCAGCTTCTTGTCTATTACAATTTTACACAAATTTTGGATAATCATGAGTTCAATTTTAGTTCTTATGTTGTTTTGCCTCAACAAAAACAAAACCTCATGTAATGTAGATGGTTTTATACATCTCATGTTCACACTTTGAGATTCTCAAGGAACTTTTATCACTTGGAAGCTAATTGATAATTTTGATGAGGTTGATGCATTAGAGCTAAGGAATCCTATGGACAAGTAATACTCAACATGACATTGTGAGAATAATACAGTGTTTGTTTGCTATGCAAATGCAAAATTACTTTTACTGATTTACATGTGAATGCAATATGTCATTGTTAGAGTAACTAAAACCAAATACTTTCATGTTTTCAGGAAAGTTGACACTTAATGCTTATGAAGAGAATTGTGAATTTGCTGAACCAGATGGTTCATTTAAAGGGCTACATCGTTTCAAAAGAAATTGCAAAAACTTTGGTTCATTTCTTGTGAAATCAGATATGAAACTTACCAAGTGGGAGGACTTCAAGGTAAGTGAGTCTCTTATGTCCTTGATCAAGTTCAGTTATGTCCTTGAAACTTACCAAGTGAGAGATTGTATCTATGAGACAGGATAAAGGTGTTGGTCACTGGCGATTTAGCTGTGTTATGGCATTTCCATGGAGGCCTATTCTTTCTGGTACACTAAAATGACTTGTATAATGTCTAAATATTTTCCATTTCTTCTTTGGGGACTATTTTATTCGGTTGAGGTCTTCAGAATGTCACTTCAAATCCTCCTATTCTAAAGATAATTTTGTTTGCCAGCTACTGGTTATACAGAGTATTATTTTGATTCACGAACTGGGAAGGTTTGCAGGTGACAACATTTCTCTTATGTCATCTTTTCCTTGTTCTATATAAAACGGCCTCTAAAGTCCTTACCTTTCTTATAGACATGTGGAGAACTGGAATGTATCAAAAATGGTCCTGCTCAAGAAAATTCTGAAGCCTTCTCGTTGGGTATGGGATAACAAGGCAGACACTTGATACTCATACCCAGCACTGGGATAAGCTGTGTGAAGCTTGATGGATTATTTTCTCTAACCATCATCAGAGGTAATAAAGTACATTTCTCCATAGGAGAACACGCCAGTCATTGATGAAATTACCTTATACTAGTATTTTCTAGTTGGCAGAGCGTATGAATCATTTCTTCATCAACAAAATTGTGATTGTAGCTATTTTATCACGAATTTATTTTTCAATACATTCAAGACCTTTATATATATTTCTGTTAGTGCTAAGATTAAGAATGTGGAGGTGTGGTTCATTATTTTCTTTGAGATGTGTACAGATATACGTGATGAAAAACATAGAATTAGTAGACATTGTAAAACATGTGGATATTGTGTAGTCACATAATTATAAAATTATTAGTATGCTACAGCATTTTGGAAGCATTTTAGAGGCATTGAAGAGCAAGCTTACAAGCACCGCTGCTACACTCAAGACTATCTCATTGCATTTTCAAAGAACTTATTTCCAAACACTTAGATTCAAGATCACACTAAGGAGAAGTAGAAAATTATTGTTGTAACTTTATTTACGTATTTTATTATGTTTTGGTGTCTTGTCATTAAGCATATCTCATTGGATTGGCAAGGAAGTCCTTTAAGATTAAAGAGTTGTTGGTTTGTCTTGTTTTAACTCAAAAATACAAGAATCCTCTTGTGATTAAGGGATTGAGTTGGTTTGTTATGTTTTGACCGTTGGGGGGGTTTGAAAGTGCGGTTCGAGCACTAATGGGAGGGTGAATAGTGTTTTTAAAAATTCATTCGTAAACTTGTTCAACTAATAGAATAGATATGCTACAATAGAAATAATAAAGAAATATAAACACAATGATTTTTATGATAGTTCACTAATAGGTTACATCCACTTCAAGTTATCTAGGCTTGAGCTTAAATTTAATTTACTATTTAGTATCAATTACAGAAGATGTTTAAGGTCGAACACCAATCCAATTAGTACAAGGGTTTAAGATCACACCCCTCAACCAATACTCAAGTATTTAAGGTTGAATCCTTCAACCAACTAAGTGTTTAAGATCGAACACTTAAACCAACTCAAGGATTTGAAGTCGAATCCTTAAACCAACCCAAGGATTTGTGGTCGAATCCTTAAACCAACCAACCCACTTGAGTTTTAAGGTCAAAACTCAACAAACCAACAAAAAGCAAATCACAAAACCAATCACAATTTCATGCTTGTGTAAGTATTTTTCGTTGAAAATGGGGAAAAAGCTTGAGCATAAGAAAAATACTTGCAAATCTACAAAGGATGATAATGAGTGCTAAAAACTTGATCAATGAAAGCCTTAGAGTGCACCAATTCGTGTATGTAAAGATTGGGTAATTAGAAGCTCTAATCATAGTGGTATTTGTAGGATAATTGTGCTTAAATGATTAGTCAACGGTTAATTTGACTAGTCAATTCGGAATTTTGAATTTCATTTTGGAATTCCGTTTTCTCTAATGGTCATATTTTTTTCTGATTGGATAGTCAATTTAGAATACTGAATGATGTTTTGAAATTCTCTAGAGGCAAAATAGATATTCGAATTTGATTTCGGAATACCGTTTCTAGGTAGCTAAAAAGAGAAAATAAAATCAAAAAGTCCAACTAAAAATCAATAAGTTGAATCATGAAAACAAAAATTCGGAATACTGTTTTTCTAAAAATGGATATTCGAATTTTACTTGAGAAAATTATAAAGGAAGATTGGATGATAAAATGTTATGGAGTGTTTAGGAATTAACATTACGAAGGTCTGTAATGTTAGAAGTTAACATTACAAAGGTCTGTAGGGTTAGGAGTTAACATTAGGAAGGTCCATAATGTTAACATTATGAACCAAGCCTTTACAAGAAAATTTGGATACCTGTTCGGATATTTGAATCAAATTTTGAATTTCCCCTAAATATTTAAATAAGATTTCTAAAAGGTATCTAAGGTGCAAAGTACCTAGGGATGTCCTAAACCAAGTGAAATATGAAAAAACACAAATAAGCACACACACAGGAATTGTAGGTATCTACAAATAACACTTCAAGAGGTCTTCAATCTTCAATTGGCTTACTCCTTCATAGAAGGCACTAAGCTCCCATATCCTGTTGCATTTGACTAATTTTAGAATCTTGGTCCATAAAATGTTCTGTCATATTATCATAGAAGGCACTAAGCTCCCCCTCAAGATATGCGTAAGAATGGTTATGTGTGTCATGGTGAGGTCAGGAGGAAGAAGGTCAACTAACAGTCTCTTTGTGGACAAATTGAGAATCAAGTCCCTGTTTCTTCAATAATGCAGGATTGATATTAGTTTCTTCTCGATGGTCCTCCATTGGTTCATCTGCACCATGAGTAGCATGATATGGGGCATCACTGCCCTTCCTTGGTTTAAAAGTATTGTCAATAATAATGGCACTTAGGTGAATGTGAATCATGTTGAAAGAATCTGTATCCAGCCCAAAATCCTGCCATATATGGTTGATGGCCCTTCCATAAAACAACTTTTGTTTTGGTTCTTCTTAGTTGATGCAGAAACACTAAAGCCCAATTAACTTTGACATCTTTCATAATAGCATAAACTGCACGAAGAGTCAGTTCACTTAATTCATCATTATGACCCTTCTTCTAAATCAAGTACATGCAAACAATGTGAGCTACTATCTTTGCATCCATACTTAAATCAATGATCTTGTCAATTTTGCAAGTGTGAGTAACAGTATCACTAACCACCTCATTCATCTCTTGATATGAGAATGGTTGTGAGTAGTGAGGTAATGTAATATCCAATCCCATGGTTGGTAAATTGAGAATTGCCTCAACTATCTCCTAATTTAGGTGGAGTTCTCCTTGCATAAAGCAATTGAAACCTCCTTTGTCTTCCCTAAGATTTAAGTAGAAAAGGGCAACTATCTCAAGACTAACTTTATCATTAGATGTTTGTAAGAAGTCAATCAAGCCTTAATGAGCAAAATAGTCTCTAATGTGATCCATCTTTGAGAATTTAACATATCAACCATATAGGATCTCTTTTCCAAAGAAACGTTGATCATACATCAATATCTATAAAGCATCTACTGTGAAAACTACTAGATTCATCAATGGGTTGTTTTCCCTTTGTAGAGGGTGCCTCTTTTCCCTTTTTTCCTTTACCTTTGAAAATATTGTGTGGCATTCCAATAAATTCAAACACAGAGAAATTCGGATATCTGTTTGATATTTCGAATTGCCCGATATTCTATCAAAACGGATGATTGAATTCTGGTTTTTTGGTAAATCTATTTTGGTAGTTTTTGAAAGGTTTTGGACAAAGATTCGATGATTCCAATTGAAAATACAATGGAATCACATGAGAACTTGAGAAAACCTAAGGGATTTTCAAGATCTATGAGAAAATGAAAGAAGCTTCAATGAAAAACATGTTTTACCTCAAGATCCAAGGCAGATCTGGATTGTGATGGTGAAACGTGGAAGATCCTTGAAGAACGAGGTTGCACCACTCCAGAGACAAGGTCGAGAGGTCAAGTATAGTGAGTGGGAGGAGTTGAAAACGGAAGATATGCATCTTCCGAATGGGTAAGGAAGGTTTTAAGTCACAAGTATGTGAATTCATTATATCAAATTTTGATTTTGCCCCTTTCGTCTTTTTCAACCTAGATTCGGATATTTGAAACCATTTCAAATAATTGAATTAGAAATATTTTAAATAAGTAGATAATAATTTAAAACACAAAATTGTTAAGGCAAAGGAATTCTAGAAAGAATCAAAACATAATTCAGATAATTGTTTGGTTATCTGATTTTTACTGTCCTCGGCTAAACATCAATTCCAAAAGAAATTGGTAATCCAATTTTGAAAATCAAAATTCCAAATTTGTTCTACAAACAAATTAATCATTCAAACAATTAAAAGTCACTTATGCTACATAGACCCAAATTTCTTCTTATCCTTATGAATTGGTGAATATCTTGATGCTTGGTAAATATGTCAGCTAATTGATTTTTTGTACCAATATGACTAAGTTTAATTTTTCTCTTTTCTGCATTGTCTTTAAAAAAGTGATGCCTTATATCTATATGTTTGGTTCCAGAGTGCTCTATAGGGTTCTTAGATAGGTTTATTGCACTTGTGTTGTCATAGTACAAGATTATCTCAGAAAAATGTGAACCATAGTCTTCCATGGTTTGTTGAATCTATAAGATTTGAGCACAACTGAGGGTAGTAGCTATATATTTAGCTTCAATGGTAGATAAAGCTACACAGTTTTATTTCTTACTGCACCATGATATGAGTGATTGGCCTAAGAATTGGCACGTGCCGCTAGTGCTCTTCCTATCGGACTTAGAGCCACCAAAATTGGCATCACAATAACATACCAATTCTAAAGAGTCATTCTTAAGGTAGTATAATCCATAGTCTACTGTTCATACTCAAAAGTATGCATTTTATTAATATTAATTCATATGTTTTAATGAGTTTTAGTTACATTCTGCATTGACTTATAATGATTACAATGTTAACTATACTTTTGAGCATTATGCACGTTTATTCACTTTAATGATGCATGAATTAAGTTTTGAGTCATTAATTATATTTTTGTTGATTACCTTTTGAGAAAGGAATTAATGATTGACAATTGACTCTTTAGATTGCTTATAAAGTGATTAATTCACAAAAAAATCATGATTTATGTCTAAGTACAAAGTTTGAGGGTTAAGCCATTTACCCACGAACTTACGCGAGGGTAAACTGAATTACCCTCGAGTCTGCACCCTATTTATTCTATGCAATGAATTTCATTGATGTAATAGCAATTGTAATCATAGTTAAGGTTTGGATGTTATAAATTATTTCTCCTATAAAATAATGTGTTTCACGAAAGAATTATTTAAGTATATGTAGGAGAATTCGACAAGCAATTACAGGGAAATATATAGAAGAGCAAAATTGAGGAATTCAATTCAGCTAAAGCTCAACCATGAAGAACGTGGATGGATAGGTTAAAGAAGTGGATTGCATGAGATGATCTCACATGTCCGAACGTGCACCACACCCTTGTTAACTGCCAGCTCGTGAACTGCCATTCTTCCCAACTATAAAATAGTCTCGTGGTCATGAAACTAACCCCCCCCCCCCTTCTTCTTCTTTCATCCGCCATTTACAGAGCATTCTCTATCTTCTCCATCTTCCATCTTCCACTCACTCATCTCTTCCGAGAGGAGATTAACGACCTCCTATTCCTTAACCATTCGTATAGTGTATTTGTTGTTCTTTTCTTAACCTGAGCATATCCTTGAAGGAGAGACTCTCGGTGTTGGCTAATTCCTCCTCTGTTCCTTGGTGTAATTGTGGAGTGACGCCCAAAATCTCACTATAAGGTCGAAAGGAAGGCCTGCCAGATTGATGACCTAGTGGATCGGAAGTAAAGACAAAGAGAAGTTAATAAACTTTCAAGTTGTACTATGGCAAATCAAGCATGGAAACTATTTGAGGTGACTCATGAATGAACATCTCAAGTTAAGCAATCAAAGATAAACCAACTCATGCACAAGTATGAGTTATTTAAAATGCTTGAAAATGAATCAATCTCAGATATGCACTCTCATTTTTGGGATATCATAACTAGCATTAAAGTGTTGGGAAAGGAGATTTCTATATAGGAACAGGTGCAAAAGATTCTGAGAAGTTTAACAGTGGACTGGGAGAAGAAGACCGCCACAATTGAAGAAGCAAAAGATCTGAGTACTTACACCTTGGAAGATTTAATCGGAACCTAATTGCATATGAAGTGCAATTGAAAGCTCAAAAGGCTGAGCCCTCCAAGAAAGGTGAAAAGAAGAAGGAGCTAGCCTTCCACATTAGCTCCAACTCCAATGATAGCTCAAGTGAGGACGATATTGCTATACTTTCACACAAGTTTAAAAGATTCAACAAATTTAGAAAATTCATGAAGAAGGAGAAAGGGACCTCAGGAGATAATGTCCTAAAATGTTACAACTGCAATAAGAAGGGGCACATAAGCAAACATTGTCCCCTTTTGAGAAATAAAGAGGAGAAGGACAATAGGAAGCAGGACAAAAAGGAAAGATATAAAAAGGCTCTAAAGGCCACTTGGGATGAAATTAGTTCATCTGAATCAGAAGATTCCAACAATGGAGATGATGAACAAGTCAACGTTTGCTTTATGGCAAATGAAGAGGAGGTATGCTTCCAACCTTCTTGCAGTTCTAGTTCTGAAAATGAAAATTGTGAGTATGATGAACTAGAATCAGCCTTCTTAAGATTGCATGAAAAATTTAAAAATTTGAAGAAGGAGAAGAAGAGGTTAATTGCATGCATAAGTGAACTAGAAAAAGAAAATGATTCTCTGTACGAGAATATTGATAAATTAGTCAAGGAAAGCAAAGACAATCTTGATCTAAAAAGTAAATTTGATTGTATGAATGAAAAGCTTAGAGAAGAAACCTGCATGTTAAAAACCAAGATCAAAGAACTCTCTTACACTAGATCAAATATTCATGCACCTTTAGATTATAGAAAATGTACTTTAAAGTACAATCCTTATTACAAGTTTGATGATATTTCATATTGTGGAGGTTTTATTAGAAGAGTTTATAATGGTGACCATGTATTTGTCTTAAAAAGAAATCAAAATAAAATATGGTTGTTTATTGGAAATAAATTTAATATTTTGAGGACTAACCCCTAAGGACTCAAGAAAATGTGGGTACCAAAATCCATAATTTCCACTTGATTTTCAGGAAATAAGAAAATGGGTATGAAAAGCAAGCAAGGTATGTAGTTTACTTTTTATTTGTTGACTTGCTGCTACTATAGGAATAAAGTGTAGTGATTTTAAAATTATATATGAATAACTTATGATTATCATGGCTTAAAATTTAATAAATGTCATGGCTCACACTTAGGGGGAGCTATCATTTTTTGATTACTTGATTGAAAAGCCAAAAATTGCTTAACTTGTATAAGACTATACAATCATCATATAAACAACTAATTTTTAATTTGGTACTTCACCTTAACTGCCTTAGTCATATTCATTATATAGGAAGTTACAAATTAGTGCAGTGATGTTATACTCTATTGATATGCATGAACAAATATGTCTTGGTATTATAGCAATCATAAATAAACTTTGTGCTCTGCATGAAAAGAAAATAGAAATAGCAATCTATTTAAATGAATTATCTTGTCATTAGTTTGTTCTTAAAACTTAGGTTATTGGATTTAGAGATGGTTGTGATGTTTTGGATAGACACACAATAGATCTGTAGGAATATTGACATCAAACTTTCTTAAAATTGATATATAGTTTGAATGAGAAGTCTGTGCAACTTCATATCAGTCTATAACACTTCAGAGTTCATGGACACAAGAGATTAGATATAAGGTTTTGAAGTATAATCATAGATGGATAATGGATCTGTAATGGGATGATTCTCCAAAAGAAAATTTGTCATTCAAATCTTGAAACAAGTCACTTTAGTTAGTCTAGGTGACATTCTGAATTTATAAATTAGAAATATATTGACTTACTAATCTTGAAACAAGTATCTTGAGGTTAATGACTCTAAAAAGGTTCCGAAAAATACTAGATTCATAGTTAAGTAGGATCTTAGATCTAATAGTGGCTTAAAATGACTATATAATGATGTCCAATATAAATTGCACAATACTTGATTGATAAGTTGATATGAGTAAAGTGAAGTATTATAATGACGAATTGATGATAAATCAAAATTATTATTCATGACAAATTGTTGTTTATACACTAAGGATAAATTCAGAATTATGATTTTTAAAAATATTACTGATTGTTTTTGGAATTGATTTTTAGGACAGTGAAAATTAGATAACCAAACGATTATCTGAACTATTTTCTAATTTTTTTGAAATTACCTCACCTTAAAATATTTTCATATTTTGAAATTAGTGTAACAATACACCAACATTGAAAGAGATTTTGCAATTTGATAAAGTATGGTATAACATAAATTTATATCTATATCATGATTGAATGATGTGCTTAAAATTTCTTTTATGTTAGAAAATTTGGAAACACCAATATTAGGTAATCAGATTTCTATTTTCTACTAGATTTGAAATTTCTTAACTCCTGAACAAAATCGGATTACTATTTCGATATCTAATTTGAAATCCATTTTTTCACGATTTTCAACAATTATCCTAAAGTTGAAAATTATTCATGTATGAATATTAATGTTTGATTTTTATACTAGTGAATTTTTGTGATTTTCTAAGTTACTTGTAACATCTTTAAGTTTTTCTCAAATAGAGAAATCTAGGACATGATTTTTCATTACAACGAAAATTCATTTTCGTTATAATGAATTTTGTTTGGGAGCTCATTTTATGAGCAACCTTATATACAAGTATAATTTGTCGTAGCCTTTTGTCTCAAGGAGGATTTTCTTTTGTCAATGGCTGTTAAGAAGATGTCATTTTGAGGAAAATAGGAAGATCATGATTTAATTTGAAAATTTCTAAGTGAATTTTGAAAGTTGAAATGGATACATGGATATATGATATTTCTAAAGAACTTTTGGAAACATCTAAGATGCTTACACGCATTTGGAAGGGGAAGGGGAAAGAAACCCAAACCCGCACGTCAAATAAGGGAAAAAAAGTACATGCATGAAGAATCATTTTAATAAGGATATAAATTAAGGAAGTCTTGAGAAACAACAAGTTTGCACGATTTTTAGCTGAAATGCAAAAAAGAAGAAGATTAGACTTAGTCACATTAGAATAGAAAATCAATTGGTTGATATATTTTAACAAGCCTCTAAATGTTCATAAATTCACTAAGATAATAAGAAATTTGGGTTTATGTAGTTTAAGTGGCTTATATTAATTGTTTGTAGCATTAACTTAACTGTAGGATACTTTCATATAACCAAACAGATATCCGAATCATTATTCATTTTTCTCTATTTTTTTCTAATTTCTGCATACCCTAAGGGGGAGTTTACTGTCGTATGATCAGATAGCCACACATGTAAGCATATTTATTGTATGAATGTTTTGTAACACATAACTCTTTTGATGTTGGATACTATTATTTTACTTCTCTATTACTCTGGAGTGTTCCTTAAGTATTTTAGGCAGCTATTCACAGGGAGCTTTTATTTCCACTTTTTGCTTATGTCAAAATGGGGGAGAGAGACCTCATGTCATTGAGTCTGTATATTGTATGCTCAAATATGTGTTGTTGTATGGGTTTTTGACATCATCAAAAAGGAAGAGATTGTTAAGTATAGAATCTTTCCTTAAGTTGTGTTTTGATGATGTCAAATATCTTGTGATGCATGTAAAAGAAGTGATGAAGACATGACTTGAAGATATGAAGTGATAGCTTGAAGCATTGATAAAGGGCTTGAAGCATTGATAAAAGATTTGAAGGCCTTGAAGAGTTCATAAAGCTTAGCATACAAAAAGGATATAAAGCCTCGATGGATGCAACTCATGAGGAATGAAGGCAAAAAGAGACGAAGAAAAGCCACGTAGGAAGTCCTTGCACAAAAGGTTTGCACATTAGTTAAATCACACACTTGATTAATTTCTTCTTTATCTATAAAATTATTATTTCCTTCTACATTAATATTTTCTTCATTATCACCCTTTTTAGGACCTTCATAAGTTACTCTAGATTTCAACATAATACTTACATCTTTTGGTTCTTCTTTTGAAATATTGTGTTGACCCCATGCTTAAACAGGTCGATTGGGCGGCCAGCCGGCCCACCGCCGGCATGCTGGTATCAACCCCGGTAGCCGACTCCCTGTTGGCCCATGTGTAAACAGGTCGATCGGGTGGCCAGCTGGCCCACCGGTGGCATGCCGGTATCAACCCTGGCAGCCGACTCCCTATTGGCCCATGCGTAAACAACTTGATCGGGTGGCCAGCTGGCCCACCACCGGCATGTCGGTATCAACCCTGGCAGCCGGCTCCCTGTTGGCCCATGAGTAAACAGGTCGATCAGGTGGCCAGCCGGCCCATCGCCAGCATGCCAGTATGAACCCCGACAGCCAGCTCCCTATTGGCCCATGAGTAAATAGGTCGATCGGGCAGCCAATCGGCCCACCGCTGGCATGCCGGTATCAACCCCGGTAGCTAGCTCCTTATCAACCCATGCTTAAATAGGTCGATCGGGCAGTCAACTGGTTCGCCGCCGGCATGCCATTATCCAACCACAGCAGCCAGCTCCCCAGATTCCCCCAGCTAAATACACATGCTCCACCCTTATGGGGTGGCCAGGTAAAACCAACTGGCCAACTACCGACACACTAGTAAAACGCCCCGGTGGCCGATCTTTAACTCTCTCACCAACATGCAGGTACGTTCGTCGACACACCTAGTCTGACCTCCAGGATAAACATGTGGTAGTCGGACTCCTAGCCGGTACAAAGCTCCGGCTACCCGCCACAGCCTATTCCCCTGAATCACTAGCTAAAAATTCCTAGCGGACCTCGATCCCATCCATCCAGCATCCGCTTATCACACGGCGGCTGCCAGTTAGTTACCTAAAAAGGCAAGTCGAATCGATTAGAAAGATATGATGAGATTTAATCACTTAAATCTTGCAATCAATCATGCCGACCGCGTGATTGAACCGAGACATACGCCAGGTTCCATCTTTGGATCCCCCCCAAAGAAGGAAGGTAATCCCTTATAAAAAGAGGGCCTTCCACCCCATTCAGGCAGGCTTCCACCCTTTCGGAGAGATGCTCATACGGACGCTGAAGGTTCTGAAGGTTCTGAAGGAGAAGAGCTGCTCGGAGCCCCGACGCCCTCTCGCCACATCGGAGAGAGGACTTCCGATCACCGTAGACGACTCCCTACAGATAAGCCCCTCCTTCCTCGTCATTTTACGAATGATTTAGTGATGTCTTCCTTGAGTCCCGACCATGCTAGACCCTTCCCACGAAAGGGAAAGGTCAGAGGACAAGCCCAGATGTCATTCCTTCGGATACACTTTCGAAGGTACCGGTAACCTCCCTCCCGGCCGGGTGAATCCACCTAGCACGGTTGAGTTCGGTTCGGTTGCGACCTCTCAGTCGGGTCCTTTTACATGGAAACTCGTAGTTTCCCCATGTGTTTTGCGTGTTTTACCCGTTTCCTACATATCTCTCTAGGAGGAGTAAGACTACCCTCCCGATGCCCCGGAAAGGCTTCCGGGATGACGCCGCCGGCATGCATCCTTGCCGGCGTCGGCCGTTCGGGCATACGAGCATGTACGACCCAACGGTTCCCAATCTCCAGGAGGAGTAAGACTACCCTCCCGATGCCCCGGAAAGGCTTCCAGGATGACGCTGCCAGCATGCATCCTTGTCGGCGTCGGCCATTTGGGCGTACGAGCATGTATGACCCGACGGTTCCCAATCTTCGGGTGGAGTAAGACTACCCTCCCGATGCCCCAGAAAGGCTTCCAGGATGACGCCGCCGGCATGCATCCTTGCCGACGTTGACCGTTCAGGCGTACGAGCATGTACAACTCGACGGTTCCCAATCTCCGGGAGGAATAAGACTACCCTCCTGATGCCCCGGAAAGGCTTACGGGATGACGCTGCCAGCATGCATCCTTGCCGGCGTCGGCCATTCGGGCATACGAGCATGTATGACCCGACAGTTCCCCATCTCCGAGAGGAGTAAGAGTACCCTCCCGATGCCCCGGAAAGGCTTCTGGGATGACGCCGCCAGCATGCATCCTTGCCAATGTCGATCGTTCAGGCATACGAGCATGTACGACTCGACGGTTCCCCATCTTCGGGAGGAGTAAGACTACCCTCCCGATGCCCCGAAAAGGCTTCCGGGATGACGCCGCCAGCATGCATCCTTACCGACTTCGGCCGTTCGGGTGTATGAGTATGTGCACCCGGGCGGTCCCCGGTCACCGAAGAATTTTCCGATCCACCGAAAAGACTTGCAGGATGAGGCCACCTTTGGCCGGGCTGATTGTCATGGTTTTCCGTTTTAGAGCCGAAGAGAGGTCGGGATTGCCCGGGCTGTCTGGGGGTGCCTAACACCTTCCCCAATAGTACCTTGAGCCCCGTATCCAGTTCTCTCATGTTTCGTATATCGTTACACAATTTCATGTCATTCTTATGGTTTAACTGTTCCGATGGTGGAAGGACACTTCCCCATCCGATTTTCCTTGTTTTCTACCCAAAAATAAGGTGGCAACTCCGTTCAAGGAGCCATCCACCCCATGTGGTAATGCGCTCACACAATCACCTCGTCTCTTTTGTAGTCAGTTTTTTGTTTTCTGTCAGGATTTTTAGCGTACTTACCGCATTTGCTAAGTGAAGCCGCTTTCAAATGCATTGAACCGAATCACCCTTCTTTGGTTCCCCTATAGATCCCTGCAGACCCTTATAGATCCTCTGTGCAGATTCTCTTCGCAGACCTCTGCAGCTTGCAAGTTTTGAACCCCGCGGGCTCCCCCCATCCAGAACCGCTCACAAGCAAGAGCAATGGCCATCGGTTCCACCGCGACATCCGGATCTTCCCTTTCCGTCACTGCGGCAGCCTCTGTGCCACTGTCCGTGGTCTTTGGCCCACCACCACCGGTCACCACTAGGATGAACTTCACCTGGCCGATCGTCGTACTTGCTGGAGCCACAGACTAGCCAAGGGCGCCAGACCTATCTGCAGTTGTGGCATTCGACAATGCCACGACGCATCCTACGCCACTCGCTTCTCCGGCCACTAAAATTGAAGGTAACAGGTCGGTTCCCGCACGGAACACTGGTCCATCCTACCAACCGCCCTCAAACATCGAGGGCATAGGAGGGGCCGATGCCTTCTAGCCACCTCAACCGGGACATTTTGAGTAGACTCTCCTGGCTCACCAGTTGGCACACTACCAATAGCAAGGGATTGGTTCAATAATCCCACCTAGGCCAACCATCTGTGTCCTGGAGAGGCCACATACTGAAGAATATGACGTCGTCACCACTCCTATCGCGGGCCAATTCTTCCAGCCGCCACTGCAGTCGACAGCCGCCACTACTGCTGCCCCGATGCCAGACCTGCAAGGGCAACTATTGTAGAGGATAGCCGAACTGGAGGCATCCTTCTGGAACATGAAGTCCGGCCCACCAGAACCCTTCTGTTCCTTCCAGAACCTCTATTTCTATCCGGAGGTGATGCTTCCTCCCGACTTAAAGATGCCCGAACTGGTTAAATACAACGGGCACGGTGACCCTCGCGCACACCTCCGGGCCTTCTGCAGAGACATGGCAGCACTGCAACATGAGGAGAAGCTCCTCGTCCGACTATTCCAAAAATCTCTCCAAGGACCTGCACTATCCTGGTACATGTCCTTAGATTTGACGAAGATCTACACCTGGGAGCAGCTGGCGTACATGTTCCAGGAATAGTACGCGTACAACTTGGACATGGCACCCAAGTTGGAGGATCTCAACTGCCTCCGCCAACATGAGAATGAGCCGTTTAGTGGCTACGTCGGCAGGTGGAGGGCCCTGGCATCCCAAATCCGGGACAAACCCATCGAGGAGGACTCTCTAGACATGATTGTATAGGGTGCTCAGCCGTCACTAGCAGCACTCCTGTGCATCCAATCGTACTCGACCTTCTCCCTGTTAATCAAAGCCGGCAGCCGTGTGGAGGGATTCCTGAAGTTGGGGAGATTCTCAGCCTTTCCGTTTGGGGCCAACACTGGGGGAAGCATCCGTCCCAGGTTGCTGGCCATAGGCGACAACACAGGGAACAACCGTGGCTCCCAGAGGAACGACAACGCGCGGCCATCTCCCGTGACCATCGTAGCAGCCACGCCACCGCCATATTAGCCACAACAGGTATATGCCCCGGCCCAGGAGTATCATCCGCCGGCGATCACCCTGGTTCAGCAACCGGTCTACACCACCCAAGTGGCCCCAAACCAGCAGCCCTGGAGGCCCAAGGCTCCACCATCAGCTGTTGCACCAGAGTCACCGGCTCACCTGCAATGGCAGGCAACACCCCTGATATCCTCTCGGCAAAGGAACCAAGGGCAAAATCGGGGTCAAACAGGTGCTAACCAACAGTGCCCCATCCAACAGCAACCGCAGGAACCACGCCAGTCACCCACGTAGCCGCAGCAGCCACGCATAACAGAATATATGCCACTCTCGGAACCACTGAGCCAGGTGTTTCGCAGGGCCCAGATGCTACTCACGCTCCCTCCTGTCAGACCACCCCCGGCTGTTCTTCCCGCCTAGTACAACTCGTAGCAGTATTGCGAGTATCACAGATCTGCTAGCCACGCAACTGACCACTACCGGACGCTGAGACAGGCTATCCAGTGTCTCATCAACTCGGGAACCATCGAGCTTCAACAGCCTCCCATATCTCCTGAGCCAAGCCAACAGACTTTCCCGAATCATATGGGAAACTCCCAGGTGAACATTGTCTTCTTAGGTGCCTGAAGGTGGCATCCGCTTGAGGGGTTCCAACATATGCAACCGATTTCCGCATGTCCAACCGGACACGGACAAGGGACAAAAAGATCCCTCACTTTGGCATGACCGTTGGAAGCCGGGATCCCCTAGCTGAAACCGGTCAACCTCATCCGTTCGGCCAACCACCCACCGACGCTCGAGGAACTCCAGCCGTACTACTAGCAACTCTAGTCCTCCGTCCTCACAGTTAATAGCCACCAGAGGAGGATGAAGTCTTACGACCTGCACCGCAACAGGCGCCATCCCCGTCTTTAGGAAAAATCTTCGTTCAAGTGGCGCTTGCGGCTACCGCATCAGTGGTACCGGCTATCGGCATGACCGTACCGGCTGCCGGGATGACCGTACTGGCCCAACCCAAGGTGATTCTCTACTCACCAGCCGCCCCGATCAGAGCGGCCATCCCAGCGGTGCCTCCAATCCCCAAAGCCTCAATGGCCAATTTCACATCCCCGGCCAGCACTCCATCCAGCATGGTCGCACCAATAGTTGCAACACCAGCACCCCTCCAAGCACATCTGGCAAAGCAGCAATTCTTTCCCTTAACCACGCCATTCGCTCCAGCCACATCTACCTTCGAACAGCATAAGGGCAAGGAGGTAGTCATCTCTCCAGCTCCCATCCCATTCCCACAACAGCCGTCCACATGTACGGCTATAACCAAGTCCAGTCAAGTATATCTACCAAAGCCACGCCATGGAGGGATCTCCATCCCAAGAGTGCCAGGCCAGACATCGACCGGCAGCCGTCCACCTGCTCCACTAGCTGTCGCCTCATCAGTACCGGCTGCCACCTCATCAGCACCGATCACCTAGTCACCGCCACCCCCAGACCTAGCAATCCAGCTACAGGGGATACGGGCAGATATCTCACTATGGGATCTACTCTGGTCCTTTACTGAGCACCGGGAAACTCTCCTCAAGGCACTACAAGTGGCAAAGGTGAACCAAGGCCTTGCTCCCAGGGCCATAGAAGGAATGGTGGCCATGGTGACAGTCCCCTCCTTCGTCTATTTCTTAGATTTAGACCTCTCACCAGCTGGGACCGACCATAACTTGTCCTTGTACATCCGGGTACAATACAAGGACCTCTGCATCTGCATGGTAATGATCGACGACGGGTCCAAGCTAAACCTGTGCCCACTGCAGGTCCTGCACAAGCTGGGGATTAAAGAACAAGACTTGCTCCCCACCGACCGAGTAATGAGAGGGTTCGACGGCACTCTTCATGAAGCCAAAGGTGAGGTTGTCCTTCCCCTCATCATCAGACCAGCAACCTTCGAGGTTCCTGTGCACGTGGTGGACATTCCCCCGAGCTACAATCTCATCCTGGGCCACCCATTTCTCCCCCAAAACTATATCGTACCTTCCACTCTTCATAGGATGCTTAAGTTCCTGTGGAAAGGGGAGGTCATCGTTATACTGGCGGAGAATTACTACCACCCAGGACAATCCATGGCTGCTGTAGCATCTTCCGGGTGGCAACACCCGACGCCGGAGCCGGTTGCCACCTCACCACTGGGTCTCCAGAACCCAACCACCTTCGACTATCTGTCCAGGCGCATGGAACCTTGGGGGGACAACCCACAGCTAGACTAGGAGCCAGAGGATGGTTTGCTGCGATTGTTTGGAGAATCTCCAGTATGCACTAGGGATCCAACCCTTCACCAACCTCCCTCGCCATCGCCCATCCTACAGGGAGGATCTTTGGAAACGGACGTTGCGTCTGACTGGTTTGTGCAAGGAAAGGGGACGGCAAGGTGCGCTCCTTCCCCCTCTCCTTCCACCTAGCACCGCAACACCCACCTAATGACCAAGGTGGAGACACTCCAAGCTTGCAGGTCATCAACGTCAAGCGGCAAGCCTAATGGCTTCCGGGTGACTCATGCCGGAACCCGCTCCTTCAACAACGAGGCTTGGCATCCCATGCACAAGTGTGCCAGCAGTTGCGTCCTCAGCAGCCACTGACTTGGCAACCCGACCAAGTCATCCGAGACTTGGCAATCATACCAAGTATCTCACTCGACACAACGGACAACCGATCCTTCGGGCACCAATACGATCAGCCAGAAATCGTCAACTCTCAACAGGGGTGCCGCATCACGGAGTCGGGACAGCCAACCTACTTAGTCTAGGTGACATCTTCCACAAGCAGAATACTGGCCAACATCACAGGGCAGAACTAGGGGCATTCTGCCCCTCCTCCGCCACGGTCACTCGAACGGGCGAACATGACCGGTCTGCTACATTTTCGTCTGGGACTCCATAAGGTTTCCACCTCCTATCCACCTAGCAGCCGGTTCCTCCCACTGGGGTAGAACTAGGGGTACTCTGCCCCTCACCCTCCTTGAACGCTTGGCGGCCAGAGCCACAGATGGAGCTCGATGACATGACACCTCAAGTAGACGAGTATGGCAAGTCTGTCGCCGTCTCCTCTGAAGCATTCCCGGGGTTCACCACCACTTCGAACCGGTAGCCAATCCACCTACCCGGCACCTAGCCAGGAGACCACGGGTGCTGCTCCCGCCAGGTCCATCATCCAGCACCCCTTCAGCTTGAGGGTCAACAAGCCGTAGAAGACCTTAATGATCCCCACCTGCAAAATCAAGAACTTGAAGAGGTAGGCCCATGGGTCCAACCCCTCGTGTCTACCGGTATAACGTCTACTGACGAAATTGAACTTGTAAACCTTGGGGATGAACAGCATCGACAAGAAACAAAAATTAGCAAAGAGGTACCTGAGCCCTACCGGCAACTCCTCGCGCTCCTGCGAGAATTTGTGGAAGTGTTTGCATGGGATTATGAAGACATGCCCGGTTTGGATGAATGGGTAGCGGTCCACCGACTACCCCTCAAATCGGGAGCCCAACCTGTGAAGTAAAAAGCTCGAAGAATGAGACAGGAATGGGCCCAGAAGCTGAAGGAAGAAGTCCACAAACAGTTGAATGTCCGGTTCCTCCAGAATGGGTAGCAAACATGGTACCCGTCCCAAAGAAGGACGGGCGGGTACGCATGTGTGTCGACTATCGGAACCTCAACAAAGCTAGCCCCAAGGACAACTTCCCACTACCACACATAGATGTCTTGGTAGATGACGCCGCCAAGTACAGGGTGTATTCTTTCATGGACGGATTCTCCGGATACAACCAAATCCTCATGGCAGAGGAAGACAAGGACAAGACCGCATTCACAACCCCTTGGGGCATCTTCTATTACAGGGTGATGCCATTTGGGCTCAAAAATGCTGGTGCTACTTATCAAAGAGCCATGACCACCCTCTTCCATGACATGATGCACAAAGAAGTCGAAGTCTATGTCGACGATATGGTAGTAAAGGTGCGCACTCATTAGCAGCATCTCAAGTACTTGAGAAGATTGTTTGAACGCCTAAAGAAGTACAAGCTCAGGTTAAACCCATCAAAATCAACGTTCAGGGCCACCATTGGAAAACTCCTTGGTTTCGTCATCAGCAAACAGAGAATTGAGGTAGATCCCGATAAGGCAAAAGCAATCTTAGATATGCCTCCCCCACAGACGGAGCAGTAGATCCGAAGCTTATTGGGAAGGCTACAATACATTGGGCGCTTCATCTCACGCCTCACGCCAAATTGCGAGCCCTTCTTCAAGTTGTTGAAGAAAAATGCTAGCTTTGCATGGACAACAGAATGCCAAGTCGCCTTCGACCACATCAAGCAGTAGCTATCTCGACCGTCGGTTCTCGTGCCGCCTCATCTCGGGCAACCGCTCTTCCTATACATGTCGGTCACGGCTTCTTCCATGGGCGCAGTATTGGGCTAGCATGATACCACTGGCAGAATCGTGCAGGCCATATACTACCACAGTAAAAAATTTACCGAAGTAAAGGAACAATATGAGTTGATTGAAAAATACTGTCTCTCATTGGTTTGGACAATGAAAAAGCTACGACACTACTTGGTGGTCTATCCGGTTTTGTTGCTTAGCCGCTTGGATCCCTTGCACTACCTCTTCGACCAGCCAGCCTTGGTGGGCAGATGCGTGAAATGGCAAATGCTCCTTGCAGAGTTTGACATCTAGTACGTATCCCAGAAATCCATGAAGGCCCAAGCCATGGCCGACTAGCTGGCACACCAACCCTTGCCAGATTATTAGCCGTTGGAGGATTAGTTCCCAGACGAGCCCGTCTTCACCATTAACAAGCTGGATCCAGACCAGCTGGATCTTGACCAGCCGGATCCTGACCAGCCGGAACCCCATACCTCCTGGGTTGGATCGTTTTTCTGGTGGAAGAGGTAGATCAGGTGTGAACTGGAGTTTTGCTTAGCTAGAGGGAATATGAAATCGATTTTCATTCATCTGATGCCAATATTTATTCCCTTATTTTAAAAGGTATGATTTCTTGCAGATTTCGATTCTGTTTTTTTCAATTTTTATACTTTTAAAAGTATTTTTAATGTTATTATTATTATATAAATTTTAACGTATAAATTTTTATCACCCTAATTATTCTATAATTTTAATTCTATTTGAAAAATCAACTTCAACTTTTGAAAAAAAAAAATCTTTCAATTTTCTTTTGATTTTTGTGACTTTTCTTTTGTTAATTTTTTCCTTTATTTTTCTGATTTTTTTATTATGCATAAATAGACCTTTATTTTTT
>JAMKPZ010000297.1:0-84692 GCA_024699675.1 Amphibolis antarctica
AGGGTAGATTTCCCTATGGACCAAACCATGGTGTGCTTGAACGTGTACCTTCTTTTTGAATGAAGGCCAATTTACCTGATTTGCTTTGTAAATTTCAAAGTTCATGTTTCTTAGAGCTGTGATTTTTTTTTTGTATATATACCTCATTCTTACCTTTTATGAAAGATAAATAAGAAGTAAGATTCTCCTTAATAGCAGATTTTTTCAGCACTATAGATGACAGTACCAATACATTCAGGACCCTCTGAATAGTGAGAAAATGTATCCTTTATGCCTAACCGTATATTGAGCTAATGTATGGACACAGAAAGTCGCCTCTCTATAAATCTTCCGAATTTTGATCTAATTTATATTCCATCAAGATCAGAGATTCTGCTGCAATACCACAAATCTTCCAATTTGGAGTTGTGTTGTTAAGAGAGATACCTCATTCTTATTTGAGTCTGTATAATAGACAGAGAACAACAAAATCCACAACGAGATTCATAAGATAAACAAATTTCCATATCTTGCAGCAAATAAATGAAACTCGGAGGATGCTGCAATGAGCTGATACCTTCAGATGAAGATGCGATAGGGTTTCGGTTGGGAGAGGTCTTCAGCCATATTACGTTCATGGAAGACGTTGAAGGTAAGTTGGTAGCTATCAAGGATTTAGCAAAGTTTTTTTTGGCAAGTAAGGATTTAGCAAAGCTTGAGGTAGAGAGAAAAAGAACATGACCTTGTAGAAATGGCTGGCATAAAGAAGATCTTGTATGGTCAGTTTAAAGATTCCATCAATTTGGAGGAGGATTGGTACAGATTACCCCAAATGGTCAGTTTTGACTTAGTTTTTGCAGAAGTCATTTACCTCTACTTGTAGATTAGAAATGGCCATAGACAGCCTTGTTTGCTGTGGTCTCTTGCAGCTACATATTATGTTATAAAAGATGTATTTTATAACAAGGCGTTTAACTTTAAATACTTTAAAAAGTTAAGAGTTGAGTTTTATTATTAAATAAAATTAAGTTACACAATAAATTGTGAGAAAAATTTGTATATTAAGGTTTAAACGGTGACAGTAATGTATGTAATGTGAAGATAAAATTAAAGTTGAAAAATCGTTAATGAAGCCAAAATGTTTATTGTAACCAACCTTGTTTTCTATTTTCCATTTATAATCTTTCTAAGAAATGGTTGTCCGTATCCATGGATATTTTTTATTGGGGAATTATCTGCAATAGTCCTCAGCCTTTTAAATTTATTATTATTATCAGCTTTTGTTTTCAGATTTTGTCGTTAGAGGTATTTGGTTGCACAAAATAACCAGCGTTTTTGTATAAAAAGTATCATTGCTTAACATCTTCACATCAAACCTTAAAGTTTCTCGTAACATAGCTTCCTTCTCTAGTACACGTTCTTCGTAGAAAAATGTCATTAATGATTAGTATATTAAAATGTTTACTGGTTAGGGATATATTTACCGTAAAGATTCTCAAATAGTTTTGTAAATTGGTTGAGATATTATTGTCTTTTAACACTGTATTCAATCCTTAAAGTTAGAAATAAACTGAACTCCTAATTTAATCTCTTAATTTTTGCGAAACTTTAGTTTTAACTTTAACAATTATAAAGAATTAAAGTTAAAATTAATTTTACAAATGATGTTAAAATTTTATAATAAATTATAAGATGAAGATTTATGTATGAAAATTTGTATGATGATGATAAGATATAAAAATTTGTGCAAGATTAAAGTTAAAGTTGAAATAAGATTGTCAAACATAATCTTAGAATTTTTGAAACACTTAACTCCTTAAAAAATTTAATTCTTTAAAAATCTACTTAGAATCTTTGTCAATCCTATCCTTTAGCATCATTTTAAGGTGTATTTTCGTGGAGACGTAAGAGTTGAGTTTTGTTATTAAATAAGATTTAACTTTACATTTAATTGTAAAATAAAAATTTTATATGATAATAATAATATATGATAATTTATGTGAAGTTGAAATTAAAATTAAAATATTATTACCAAAGGAAGCTTAATATTTTTCCAAAAAAGGAAAATTTTTCATCAAAAGCAAATTTACATGCCTTTTAATACATGAGGCAATTTAAATTAACTAAATAAATGCTGGTTGTCAATTTAAGGCATTTTTTATTTCTTCTTACTCTTGAAAATACTTTTAACTTTGTGATAATATTTATATTTTTTAATTTATTTTTTTATTATTAAAATTATTTTTTTATTTTAAAATTATTTACTTTAAAAATATTTATTTTTACTTTTAAAATATAAAAATGATACAGTGAACGATCCCTGGAAATGCAAAATTATATATGCCTCGCCTAAAAATCCTACCCTCCGGTTATTTTGATGACACATAAATAATGTCGAGTGTGTAAGTAAATCATTTATTAAATTTGCAGTGGCACGTATGTAATTATCTTTTGCTTTACCCGCCGGAACCAAAAATTCCAGCTGCCTGTAAATACTCTCCTCCCTCCACGGCGACCTCCGACCCCTAGGTACACTCCTCTCACGATGTCTTCTATTTCCGACTACCGCGCGATCCCTACCATGTCGTCCTCCGGCAGCACCGCTGCGGCCGGCTCCTCTACATCCCGCACCGTTGAGGTGATCTCCCGTGCGACGCAGCGGGGACGGGAGGTCTACGCCACCTGCCGCCCCTGGCGGGTTCTCCTCGATCCGTCCTCTTTCTCCCGCCCCCACTCCTACTCCGACGCCGTGGCCCGTGCCCGCCACAACCTCACATATTTCCGTGTCAACTACGCTATCGTCGTTCTTCTCATCCTCTTCCTCAGCCTGCTCTGGCATCCCGTGTCGATGATCGTCTTTATCGTTATATTCGTCGGGTGGTTCTTCCTCTATTTTTTCCGGGACGTACCGCTGGAATTATTCGGGAAGGTCTTCGATGACAGGCTTGTGCTCGCCGTGATGGCTTTGGTGACGATTGTGGCGTTGGTGCTCACGCATGTCGGCCTGAACGTGCTGGTCTCGCTGGTGATTGGAATGGTGGTGGTCTTGTTGCATTCTGGTTTGAGGGGGACGGACGATTTGTTCCTCGATGAGCAGGTCGCGGTCGACGGTGGTTTGCTTTCGGTCGTTGGGAGCTCCGGGTATGGTGGTGATTGAGGTATGGAGATGGACCCTCTCTGTATCCGATCTGGTTCGTGTTGTTTATTCGCTATGACTGTTTGTAAAGGAAAATTTTATTTCTTGCTCTATTGCTATTGTTAAGTATTAGATGTAAAATTTATGAAAACGCATGTGGTTTTCTGCGTGGTCCTTATTTAGGCTTTGTCGAAATTTAAGAACAACTGTTTGACAGAGTTTCGTCTGTTTGTTTCAACTAAATTGCTTTTTAGCTGATACCTAGCGGTGTCCCAAATCCAACAGTTCCTTTGCAAATAATTTTTTCACCGTGCTTGTTAATTGTTATGACTCCATTTTGGGCATACTACAACAGCATAGAATTGCAAATTTTATAATGTGGCTGGTCTAAACCTGAAATGCACGTTATTGAGTTGTTTCTTGACGATGAGGTGAAAAGTTTGATTGTTACGGTACTTTTTACTGGATACCATTTTATATCTCGAACATTTTATTGTAGTGTGCCTTCATTAGTCAACTTCGAGATTGGAAGTCTCTGTTTTATAGTGCAAAAACCCCAATAAGGTGGTCTTATCAGAGCTCAACGCCTTGTTTGATATTGAAAACCAATAAGGTGTTATACTGCTATCTTCGGAGGTGAGGAAACACGGTGGAGCTCAACACCTTGTTTGATAGTGACATCTTATATAAACTATATAGGAGAATCTAGCATGTCTTTGTTCTTTAGATATCAGTATGTGATTATTAGTAGCTATAGTTATGATAATTGTGTGTTATTGCAGATTTACTTGTGATTTAAATTTGCTGGAAGTTTGTGTGTCATTATTCTTCTTCAAGGAGGACAAAATATTGGAATGGGAAGACTTTCCTTCAGATAAACCCTCCAAATATTAAGGACCCAAGGCACGGTAGCATTGCATTCTGCGTTTCTAATAGTACAGTGATGCAAGCAGGAATGCCATCTAGTTGTTACTTCCATGTATATTTTGACTTTTTACTTTTGGTGGTTCATTCAGAAACTATTTTTCTTATAATATTCTTTGGTTCTTTGCATAGTGTGTTTTATTTTTTCTGCAACCGAAGTTTTATTTTTCTATATGGTAATACTAGTCAAATTTTCAAATGTTGTCTATACAAACTTAGCTGTTTATTTTTGTTATGGTAGTTTCATGGTTTAGTTTAGATTGCAACCTGCGCATTCAGTAAACCAAGTTAGTTTATTAAGAGTTAGAATTTCAATATTCCTTTATTGAACTTTCATTTCCAAATTGCACTTGTGCTATCTCGGTTTTCCTTTTATTTTGTAATTGGTTGTCTATTTCAATCATTCTTTCTTGAACTTTTATGCCCAAATTGCAGCTAGTGCTTGCTTGACTTTATCCGATCATTATCATTTAGGGGCGACAGCACTATGGCATGGACATTCATTTTTATAATGTAAGTATTTGTGTTTAGATTTGATTTGATCTCATCGCCGATAATAAAAAAAGCACGTTATTGATCTCTTGCACTTGAGCATCCAACAAATGGGTCGTCAATTAAATGGGTATTAAAAAAAGGACCTATCTGGGGACTGGGGATCTTGAACTTGAATTTTCCAGACCGATTTTATCGAATTGGCTCGTGAACATGATCTGTTTTTTGTCTTTCTGAGCAGCTGAGTTTGGATTCGTATGGCGGTGTTTGTTCCTTAACCGTCATTTTTAGGTTTGGTTTGTTTTAGATTTCAATCAAATTTAAAAATTAGAGTTAGAAGTAGAATTAAGTTGCATGATAGATAATATAAATAATATAATAAAAATTTATATATAAAAGTTCATACAACAATTCAGTAGTTTATATAAAAAATAAAGTTGAAAATAAACGAAATCTTTGATTATACATAAATAACAAGTTTCGTCGACGACAAAGGAGATAATTCTACTTCGTTTCAGATCGATTTATTTATTCCCATGCACGTACGGCCGTAAATCACGGATGCCTCCTGAAACTAAGCCAGAGAGTCGACGCCGACGTCAGCTAGGCACTCCGCCAATTCCTGCGGCTTGGAGAGCATCGCCATGTGGTCGGCGCCGTCGATCTCCCTCACTTCGATGGCTCCACCGTTGTTGGCGACCAACCAGCGTTGGAACTCCATGGATATGGCCATGTCGTCGGTGCACATGACGTACACCTTCTTGACCGACCCGAATCGCTCCGGCGACAGTGGTGGCCTCTTCGACAGGTCGTCGAGGAACATCGACCCCACTCGGACCAACGACTTCGCCAGCGTGCAAACCTGAAGGAAGTTGGTCGTACGTATGAAATAATTAAAAATAAAATTTAGATTAATATCATACACCATGAACTTCTCCGTTTATTATCAAACAAATATAAGATAATATTGAAGCTGCTGCTGTAATTATACTACTATAAATTATTTTACTACCTCTGGAGGACAGGAATTGTAGAGCACTGACGCTAAGCACTTGGGGCCGAACAGCATCGACGTGAAGGGCTGGTCGGGGCCGTTCTTGAAGCCGAGCCGAGTGTCCGCTAAGTTCTTCGGATCATTCCTTTTGAAGTACTAAAAATAAATAACTCTTAGATTAAATAAAAACAATACCTATCGTTTATTGACGAAGAGAATCAAAAACTTGGGTAAAATAGAATTTTCATGTCGAGACTTTCAAATCCATCCTAACAGCCAACCTCTTCGATGACGCGCGACGGCGGAGAAGCGCAGTCCGGCAATAAAGCCGCCACGAACACCGCCAACTCGATTTTCTCCGGGAACATATCCATCGCGAGCGCGATGCTGACGCCGCCGAAGCTGTTCCCCACGAGCACGACCTTCTCACCCTCAGGTAGAGACTCGATCACGTCGGTCAACGGCCTCGAGTACTCGACGAAGCCGGAGACGTCGTCGATGGATCTCGGGTCCACACCGCAGGCAGCGAGGTCCACCGCCGTGACGCGGTGGCCGGCGGCGGTGAGGATGGTGGAGAGCTTGTACCAGCACCATGCGCCGTGGCAGACGCCGTGCACCAGGACGTAGTGCTTCTCGGATCTGGCCCGGACCTGGGATGCCTCTGGCTCGACCTTCCCGGTCGACTTCCAGGGAAAAAAATTATTATAATTACTATTTACATAAAAATACTATATACTATCAACTTTATACTATCAACTTCTTCCAGTAAAAATTCCATCAAATCACCAAACACGACATCAGTCGAGCCGAGGTCACATACAGTTGGCTTTCCTAAAGATTTTCTCACTTAAGCGTATCCGTTTGGAATGGGAAAGGTACTTACCTGAAAACCCATACGCTAAGGTACGGACGTACTCCTCTACCTCTCTCTCCCGTGGGCACCTCCCCAAGGACCTGCAGTGGAGAGGTTCAGGAAGGAAACAACATGGAAGCACCATGACCTTCCACCATCCTCCTCAAAACGGTTAACCCAAAATCTCACCTTCTTGTCGCAGCCTACCAGCGGAGACTGAGCTCGGAGTGTAGGGAATCGATCGGACCACCAGAGGTGCCTTGCGCGATCCCCCTTCACGTCCTTAGCCTCCCTTGCAGCCGAACGGAACCACCGCCTGCCTGATGCCCTAGAAATCGCAAGGTGCTCGAGCAAGGTCCGCAAAGGTGGTCGGGAGAGTAACGGGAGTGGTGTGACAGCTGCCATATTTATTAGTAGTTGTGTAGTTGTTAATGCTGTACTTATTGCGTTTGTACGTTTTTGCTATCGTTTGACTATTGAATAAAGAATATATAATTTATAATAAAAATATAATAATATTAGTTTAATTTTATAATTAATACAAAAATTAAAAATTATTTAATAAATATATTATAAAATGCATAAAAAATATAATTACTTAATACTAAAACGTTCACGTAAACGATACTTTTGTTTGATATCATGTTATTGCATATAATAATAAAAAATTATTATATTAAGATAATTATATTATATTAATAATGTTTTATATACGAGATTACAAATTTTTAATAAGAAGTCTCTTAACCTAGGATATCATTTTAACCGTTGAAAGTCATCAACCGTTATGTTTATAAATAAACCATATGAATAATTGTGGTGGGTAAGTCACAATTTATTTTTCCTCGTGTTACCATTTCTAACTGGTATCGAAAGGGGTTTCTAATCCTTCTGTGATTTAGGCGATATGTTCAGATCAAATAACTTTTACATTCTTATTATATAAATTTTTTACTATACAATAATTTATAATAATATTTATCAAATAATTTTAATATTTTATGTTAAAAATTTATATCAAAATAATTAAATTATAAATTATATAATATTTAAAAAAAATCAAACCCTACCTTACGTCAACCTACCACAAACAAATGACTCCAAAGTTACCTATCAAACTTGATAAAATTGACTGCACCAGCTCTCGTCGGGAAAAGAAAATGACTGCAATAGCTGGCAGTGCGGAAGTCAAATTTGTCCTGGATTGAAAAAGGACACTCGATTACGTCGATATGATTATTAACTATTAAATTATAAAATTAAATACAAAAAAGGTTGTAAAATATATAATACACAGATTAATTATCAATGAATCATTTTATGTTAATTACACGCTATCTTTTTTATCGCCATAAAAATTAATAGAAAAATTATCGACAGTAACAAATTAACGATGATTAATTGTGGGGGGCATCCATTTATGTCTTTCGCCGCCGCCCACACTTGTTACCGAAAAATTGACAGCGTATATTAGTTAATTGTACGTGCATCGCAATCACCCTCGAATGACACCTCACATTCTGATCGACCCTAACATACATGGCTGGGCGTAGACCAACAAGGGGAACCCCAAATGGGGTAAAGAAAAGAATGGACAAGCGCTGTTATAATTAACCTGTTTCTAAAAACAGGGCATTTGGTTTGCCCTCCGTGATTGACCTGTTGCCTATAACTTCTCCTTCTCCTCCCCCGTTTTGCAAGTTGCAACACATTGGGGCCCCTCCACGGCATGGCGTGGCCCAAGTTGACCTCGCCGGCCCCCGGCCATTTCCTCCCCCTCCTCTTGCTATTTGTCCTTGCCACCACCGTGGATGCTCTATCCGACGTTGATGTGGCATTCATCACCCACCGTCAACTCCTCGCCATCCGGGAGGGAGGTGATCTCCCAGAGGATTACGAGTTCGACATCCAGATAAAGGTGAAGTTTAGGAGCCAGAGAATTCGTCGTGCCTACATCGCCCTCCAAGCATGGAAGCACGCCATCTTCTCGGATCCACAAAACTTCACCCGCAACTGGGACGGCCCGGATGTTTGCTCTTACAATGGTGTGTTTTGCGCCCCAGCACTCGACGACCACAAGTTGGAAGTCGTTGCCGGCATTGATCTCAATGGAGGCGACATTGCTGGATATCTCCCCGCGGAGCTGGGTTTGCTCACAGACGTAGCACTCTTCCACATCAGCTCCAATCGTTTTTGTGGCATCATTCCCAAGAGCATGTCCAGGTTGGTTTTGCTCCATGAGTTCGATGTGAGCAACAACCGCTTCGTGGGTCCTTTCCCAGAGGTGGTGCTATTGATGCCCGCACTTAAGTACCTTGATCTTAGATACAATAACTTCGAGGGAAAGCTGCCACCAGGCTTGTTCGACAAGCCTTTTGATGCGCTTTTCCTTAACGACAATTGGTTTGAGGGGCACATCCCAGAAACCCTTGGCAACTCCACGGTGTCGGTGGCGGTACTTGCCAACAACAGGCTCGTCGGCTGCATCCCAAGTAGCATTGGTAGAATGGTCCACACCCTCGATGAGTTCATTCTGTTGCACAACAACATCTCTGGGTGCCTCCCCATGGAGATTGGGATGCTGGGCAACACGACGGTGTTCGATGTTAGCTATAACGCCCTCGCCGGAGTCTTACCCAAGGACCTCTCAGGGTTAACAAGCATCGAGGAGCTCAATGTTGGGCATAATGCACTCACTGGATTCGTCCCGGAAACCATCTGTCACCTTCCCAGACTCGACAACTTTACCTTCTCCTATAATTATTTCAAAGGTGAGGCGCTACGGTGTCAACCAACACGGATGTCTGACGCCGTGTTTGATGATGCAAGCAACTGCCTCCCATTTAGGCCGCAACAGAAGAGCTTCATGAAATGTGCTCCCATTGTTAATCGTCCTGTTGATTGCAGTAAGTTCAAGTGTGGTGGTGGTGGTCACACACCACCCTCCCCTTCCAAGCCTTCAACATCCCCGCAAGTGGCATCACCAGTGTCTTCTCCACCAGCGCCACCACAATCACCATCACCAACACCAAGTGGTGCAAATCCAGTGTTTCCCATGCGTTCTCCACCTCCTTTCCCACCGGCACCAACTCCAAGCGAGGAACGTCCTATTCCACGGCTACATTCTCCGTCTCCACAAGCACGGTCACCAGCACCGACTCCAGGCGTGGTACTAGGACCCGTATCTTCGTGGAGTCCACCTCCCTTGGAACAATCACCAGCATCCATTCCAAGTGAGGCAACTCCTGAACCGTCATTGAGTCCCACACCAACCCAGATCGAGTCACCTGCACCGACACCAACTCAGGCTCCAGAGACGTCGATGCATCTTCCATCTCCTCAGGTAGAATCACCAGCATCAACACCGACTTGGATAAGCCCAACCAGGCACTTTCGCGCTCCGCCTCCAATGGTCCAGTCGCCAGCGCGAACACCAAGTGAGGTAGATCCAGGAACTCCCGCCACACCTCCTGTGGTCCAGTCGCCAGCACCAACACCAAGTGAGCTAGGTCCAGAGACTCGCGCTCCAACTCCTATGGACCGGTCTGTGGCACCAACACCAACCGAGGTTGTTGTTCCAGCCACTCGCGCTCCACCTCCTGTGGTCCATTCTGTAGCACCAACACCACCTGAGGTTGTTGGTCCAGAGACTCGCGCTCCACCTCCTATGGTCCGTTCTGTAGCACCAACACCAACCGAGGTTGTTGTTCCAGACACTCGCGCTCCACCTCCTGTAGTTCAGTCGTCAACACCAACACCAACACCAAGTGAGGTACGTCCTCCACCAACGAAAGTACCATCACCAATTCACTTCTCATCGCCACCTCCACCACAGACTGGATCAAGCCCGACGCCTCAAATGAGTACTCCACCAGTACAATTACCACCACCACCTGAATCTGGATCGAGCCCGGTACCAAAAATGCATCCTCCACTTCCACCGATGCAGTTCCCTCCACCACCGCCACAAAGTGAATCAAGCCCGGTGCCTCACGTGCATTCTCCAACTCCGGCAGTACCCTCACCGCCACCTGCGCCCATCCATTCCCCACCACCACCACTTGTCTACTCACCACCGCCGCCAGTCCAATCACCGCCACCACCACCCGTCTACCCACCACCGATGCAGTTCCCTCCACCACCGCCACAAGGTGAATCAAGCCTGGTGCCTCACGTGCATTCTCCAGCTCCAGCAGTACATTCACCACCACCTCCACCGCCACCTATGCACACGCCACCTACGCCCATCCATTCCCCACCACCACCACTTGTCTACTCACCACCGCCGCCAGTCCAATCACCTCCACCGATGCAGTTCCCTCCACCACCGCCACAAAGTGAATCAAGCCCGGTGCCTCACGTGCATTCTCCAACTCCAGCAGTACACTCACCACCACCTCCACCGCCTCCTATGCACACGCCACCTACGCCCATCCATTCCCCACCACCACCACCACTTGTCTACTCGCCACCGCCGCCAGTCCAATCACCGCCACCACCACCCGTCTACCCACCACCTCCACCGCCAATCCAATCACGTCCACCACCACCTGTGCATTCCCCTCCTCCACCAATGCACTCACCGCCCCCACCAGTCCATTCACCTCCACCCCCAGCATATTCCAATCCACCAACAGTCCATTCACATATTCGTTCCCCTCCACCATCACCCATCTTCTCACCTCCCACACCAACCTTCTCTCCTCCACCTCCTCCTCCGTCACAATCACCTCCTCCACCACTACCCTCTGTCCTCCCTCCAACCGCTGGGTTCGACTACTCGTCGCCACCGCCACCGGTCTACAAGGGTTACTGATGGACGCACACTCATTGGAAACGCGAAGGCTCAAGGCGACCATTGTGAGCTAATTAAACAAAAAAAATTGTCTTATGCATGTATTTGTATGTATATGGGCGAGGAGAAATGGACTTTTATGTGATAATAATTTAGGAACTTGATTTTTCTTCTTTTCTGGCAATATCGGGTTAAAAATTTAAAACAATATCGGGTTTTAAAAAAATGGTATCATTAGGGATTTATGTTGTAATTTATCAAACCACCATCACTTGTGACTCGATGTTTGTGTTTATAGTCTTATTAGAATTCGAACCATAATGAATACAAAAAACAATATCATCAAAACCTATTAAAAAGAAAGAATAATTGGTAAAAAAACATTACCAACGTTAAGAAAGAGTTGTTCCTATGCAGATTGATTGCATGGAATTGGAAATGAAGAAGATATCAATTTTTCTTGTAAAATACTTGAATTATTCAAAAATTTGTTATGGCATGATTTGTAATTAGAATCTTTTGATTAAATAAAATATCAAATAAGTTTATCATCAAATAAAAACGTTACTAATGGTAAAATGTCAACAATTGAAATGAAAATCTCGAAGAAAGCAAATGAGATGAGAATTACCCAGGAAAAGCATTGAAGATGCGAAAATATAATCAATGCAGATCTTCAACATAAATCTGCATACGCAAACAAATAATAATTCATAACACATCCATACATGTTTTAAATTTAATCAACACACTTCTTTTTATTTACTTCGACCTTCGTGAATTTATAAGGATCTGATGTAGAAGCACATCTAGCACAATCCAAGCAAATTCGAGTCGAAATAAGCAAGATCGACCGGTTTCCGTCGATCTTCAAGTTCTCCGACGAAGATTCAGTGAACTTCTCGCACCATAATCTACCTTCACAGTCTCAGAACCGCTCGATTAAGTTGTATTTAGTGTTTTGACTTGTATAGTTTGTACAGGTTCTGTTTTCTCCTTTTAGCTTGTGTAGTTTTCGTTTTCTCTTCATGTACACGGATTCGGATTCTCCGTCGACTTGAATCCGTACCATGATGTATATAAATTCATTATTGTCTGCAGGGCCGTGAATAAAACACTAGGGCACATTTTTGGTCTCCTGTTCTGTTTTTCCAGACAGATGCGAGTGTTTCTTCCGCTGCTGAAGATCGTCGACACTTCCTCAGTGGGTGCCGGATTCGATCTTCCATGTTTATCGTGAAATGAGAATAAATGACCAAATTCCAGTCATCTTCTTCGTCTCCGACCAAAATGCCGACCATCTGCGGTCTAGGCCGTCTATCCATCTCCACCTCACATTCGATCACGGAAATGGACAATAAAGGTCCGTTTACGACGAAAATTTATTTTTAATTAAATTAAATTTAATAAAAAATTATTCGTACATGTTATAAAATTAAATTAAATTTAAAATTTTAGTGATTATACGTACAATAAAATTAAATTTGTTTTTTATTTTTAAAAAATAAAAACTTAATATATTTTAAATTTTAATTATTAATTTTTTAATAGATACAAAAATGGTAAGATGTACGATAGAACGAGGATAAATAGAAAGATTTCACTTAATTAAAAAAACGTTAGAATAAAATTTTAAACCTCTATTTTAAATAAATCATCTAATTTTATAAAAAAATTAAATTTCTTTGAAGAAACAGGTAGAAATATTTAAATTAAACAAAATTAAAATTTCAAATTCTCTTCGTTCAGTTGACACAAACCATCAGAAAAAGAGAAAGGAGAAGACCGAAAAGATCGGAAGAAAACCTAAAGAGAAAGGAGGCGTATGAGAAGGAATCTCACCTCGTACGAACGCGATACTGGCAGCTGCCGCCCCTTATCTTGTTCTGCTACAAATTTCACGACCAAACAGTCAACAGAAGCAATAAAAAAGGATGATCGGAAGCTGGAGATAGCAATTTACGGCGAAAAAATCATGCCGACCCGAGTTGCCCTCGTCTCACGCTCGTTGAGAACGCAGGTGGAAGAGAGAATGAGTGGAGGGAGACAGAGAGAGGACAGGCCCGACAGGTGGCTGAGGGAAGAGATAATGTTTGAAGGGAAAAATTCTCTATCCTCCCGCTCTTTTATATTTATTTATTTCCTTCCTTGCGGCACTTTTCAGATACATTTCTGCGTCATTTTCTTATGGTGTAGATTAATGAAGTATTTCTGTCTTTTGAAAATTAATAATAAAAAAATTAAAATTTATTATTATTAAAATATTAAACATTTGAAAATAAAAAAAATTTATAGAATTATTTGTACATGTTATAAAAATTTAAAACAATTTATATTTAATTTTTTTAAAATTAAACATATTTTAAATTTTTAATATTTTAATGAAAAAAATTTAAATTTTCATTTTCATTTATTTTCAAGAATACAAACCTTTTTAAAATTTATATTATATTGTAGATATTAATAAAAAGATTATTTCATTTATTTTTTCCTTTATAATTAATAACTATCTATTTAAATTTTAATATTATCATTAATAATTTGATGACGGTAAAAAAATCTTTTAAATTTTAACTCCTCAAATTTAAATTTTTTACTTTTAAATACAAATCTTTTATAGATTCATAATTATATCTCTAACATTACTTTTTTAAAAAAACTACCTATTTAATCACTAATTTTCATATCAACAAATCCAAACAACCTTCCACGTCATGTTACCTCATCAAATACTCAAAAATATCTTCCTTTACGGCTGCGCCTTTTGCATTTTTAGTTGTTTTAGGTTAAGTTTAGTAGCTTTAGATTTTGTTTAACAAAGTTAATAATTAGATAAATTTAAAATTTATATTGTTTATGTCGATACACTTTTTAAGATAATAATTTTTTAAAATTACTTATTATATTTTTTATTAAAATATATACTTTATACAATAAAAATCTTTTCAAATTTCATTTTCAAACGAAACTTTAATGTTTATTTTGTAAAAATTATTTTTACTATTTTATAAATTTTTATATATAATTATTATTTTATAAATTTTTATACGTAAATTTTTATATCATTATTTACAATATACTTTATAATTATTTAATTAATTCACTGTATACTGCCGTGTAAATATAGTTAAATTTTTTTGTAATAAATATAAAAAAAATTTATTTCGCTTGAAAATAAAAAAAAAAATTATATATATATTATTATTTGCTCTCAATATTAACCCGGTTCGACTTCTGCCATTTATATGCTCCATCTTCGACTCCTGGTCTTTGGTTCCTTTTCTTCGAATCGGCGGGGGAGGGAAGAGGACGACGACGAAGGAAAGGGCAGTGGCAATGGTGTACATCACGTCATGGGACGAGTTCGTGGAGCGATCCATCCAGCTCTTTCGTGCCGATCCGCAATCGGTACGTCCGATGCCCTCGATCTTGACCCCTCCCCTCTCGCCAGTCCAATCCACCGATTTTACTTCTGCTTTGGGCTGAATTCTTACATGCGTTTCGGATTGTAGTCGCGATACGTCATGAAGTATCGGCACTGCGACGGGAAACTGGTGCTGAAGGTTACCGATAACCGTGAGGTATGAGCTGCTTTAATCTTTCTTGTTTTATTGGACTTATTTGGTATTTTAGGACTTTTATGGTATGAAAATTATGTGTGAATGTTGCTTGACAATTTTTTCTGTCAATGTATTGTGTATTCCCTTTGGGGTGATATGGTTAGGGCACACAGTGAAAACCTTGTTTGTGTGCGTTATGTCTTTGTTTGAGAATGCTGGATGATGTCCGATGCTTTTAAAAAAGATACGTACATTTGATGTAGAATGGTAAGAGAACGAGTTACACCGTTGGACCATTTGTTGGGTTCTAATTGAATTTACGCCTCCTTCCCGTTGTCCACCCTTTTTCCCGTGAAGAAGGTGAGTTTCTGGTACGATTGTGTAAAATGTGTAGGGAACTTGAGATGCACTTGAGGAGAAAATCATATGGCTAGTGACTACCTTCCAGGAGCAAATCGTAGTGAGGTAATCTTGACCTGAAAATCATTAGTAGGGACTTATTTGGAGCATAACCATTTTCCTTGCTTGCACTAGAAAACTTTACATTCCTTTGAGGATTTTGTTTTGGATTTCCAAATGACAATATATTATCCCACTACCATAGGCAACAATTTAATTTTCCCAAATGAAAATTTTTGCATCAGAATCAGATCTTATGCTCACATGTTGGTTTGCATAAGTTTTTATGAACAAGTAAGCATCTGCTTGCAGTTCAAGAATTAATACCATGACAACAGGCTACGGTATCCTAGTTGGCTAGTGGCTACCCTCCACACAATTCCATTCTTGTGGATATTCAGAAGTGTTGGATTCTTTTCATAAGGTTATGATTCCATCAATCTCTATTTTGTGACAATCAATAATGGATATGTATTTGAAAGGAGCATAATCTACTAATCCAGGATCTTCTTTGGTATTAACAGCCATGGAGAAATAAGAGTAATCATAAAAATACACAGCAGCTTAGTGTAGCTTAGGTTTCTTGTTTGGGGGGAGTGTCTTTAGTGTTCTATATTTCTCAACACATGACTTCCACTTGTAGTTATTAAGACACCCAGATGGTAAAGTTGGGTTCCTAGGCATCAATAAAAAACATAGATATTAGTATTACCTATATTACATCTTTATATATTCACGTTTAACTCAACTCTTCATTAAATATGCCAAAATAATATCTTAGCATCAGAATAAATACACATTACCATTATAGTATCTAAACAAGTTAAAAATGATAACATTTAACTTCTAATATCTCTTAACTAAACAAAAAATACATGACAACAATAATGCTTTATTCTCTTAAATCTTAATTTTTAATAAATAAAATCTGAAAGTAAACTAATCATCAAAAAAAAGCAATAAAAACAGCCTATAAAACAAAAATATAGCATTTAACTTTAAAAAAAAAGATTGAATAAAATCTTGAAAAGGAAAAATAATGTAAAGAATAAGAAAACTATCAACATATGACATAAAAAAATAATAAATTAAAAAAAATAGATTTTCCTAATGATTTATTTATTAAATTAGATGGTTGACATGCACAAGAATATAATTTACAAATACATCGATAACATGAAACAAATATTAAACATATGATGATTGTAGTGACCAAGAAATTGAAATAAATCCACAAATATATTAATAATATAAGACATTGAATAAACTGATTAAATACATCAAATAATACAGAATAATTGATCCGGGATTGGTTCTGGATGTGGTGGACAAGTGTTACATTTCGTATGACGTTGCGTGAGCATGGTATGTTGATCGACGTTCATGGCATTGCATGGCCTTGTGTGATGGTTCATGGTGACGTATGATTTTGTCTTGCCGTCGGAGGAGGAGCGATAATCAAAAGGTTCGGAGGAATCACCACCACCACCACCTAGGGTGTGTTTGTTTGCATCTGCTCCTTGCTCTTGGAGTGGATTGAAACATTTTTGAAATTGTGCAAACAAACACATCTTTTTTTATTAATATCACAACTCTAAATTTTAGAGCACCAACTTCAATGTAGTTCACTTAGTGGAGGAGCTGCTCATCCACAACTCCTTGAAATAGTAGTCACTCTTTGAAGCCCAGAGGACATGACTACCTTCAACATATGCTGATTTTGTAGACGATTTTTGGGATTTTGGTTTTTTTTTTTGGAATTTTTGATTATTTTAGTTTTTCACTTTTCCTCTCTATTTTTTAGAATTTTTTGGATTTTGGTTTTTCTTTTTTGTTTAGTTATTTTTGTAAGTGAACGTTTATTTTTTCACCATATGAAAATTTATTTATGAAAATTTTAGTTATTAAAATTTTTCTATTATTGAATGAAGAGTAGTGTAATTTGGTTTAGTATATTATAATTTTTGAAATTAAAAGCATTTCATTATAACTGTTGAAAATCCCTGTGATATTGATTATTATTTATTGATGTAATTTATTTACTCTTAAATATTTTTAACATTATAAAATTATAAAATTGAAACTTTACAAATACTTTTATTTATTTTTAAAAATATTTTTAATAAAACAAATTCTTAAAATATTATTAGTAACATTTATAAAAAAACCTAACATTTAAGGGTAAAATTGGAACTTTTAAATTTTTTTTGAAAAATATTGCTCCAACAAATAAACGTAACTTTTGAACTGCCGCTCTTTCTTTCAAGACATTGTTACAGTACCGTTTTAGGTGTTAGGAATTGTGTTCTATAATTCAAACAAACACACCCCTAGTGTTTGGGTTGGGGCTCAAATGGAGTTGCCAAACTTCGTTGGGGACATCAATGCAGAGTGATTGGATGCATGGATCGCTCGTTTGGAGACTTACCTTTTGTTATATGTGTATAATGACTAGGAGAAGATTGCACATGCTTGGGTGCATTTGACAGATCACGCTCTCGCTTGGTGGAACAAGTATGCTGCCTCACACGGCATTACCCAGTTGTCATGGGAAGGGTTTAAGAAGTTGTTGCACAAGGATTTTTACCCTATAGGCTACATGGAGAAAAAGTGGACACAATGGTATGACCTTCGACAACAATGAGGGCAATCTGTTCGGGACTATACTTCCAATTTTCGACGTTTGGCGATGCAATTGGGAGTTGCGTTGTGATCTATAATCTCTACCTTGTTAACGATCGACAATGCCATCAGGTAGAAACTAAGGAAAAAGGGTTTGTACACTCATGAACACATAATAAAAGAGATTGGTAGCGAAGAAAGAAAACTCTATTGAAAATGAGAATATTACACCTTGAACCTCTCTGATCCTCTCCTTCCTCCAACCTAATACTAAAAAGGGATGACAACCAACCCCAAGAAGAAAGAGCCAACCCTCTCTCTCTATCTCCTTCCTCTATCGGAAAAACGCCCACCTCCAAAAAGAACCCACACAAAAAAAAAAACAAAAAAACCCCACGTTTATAAAGGGTCCCTTCAAAATGACTCAGTCAACCATGTACACATATTTGTAGCCCATACGTCTCCATAGCCTGTACGTCTTCCACACCACGAGTCTTCTGTAGCCACATCACACCACGCACATCCATCACGATGCTATCTCCACAAACCCGCACGTCGCCATCACCATAGACTCACGCACGTCCACCACGAACCCTCGACACAGACCCTCGACACTATCACCACAAACTCTATTACCACGTACACACCTCACACATTGCCATTGTATGTGCCCATGCATGCAATTCACCAATGTCACCACAAACAACATCTTCATGCAACCACATCATGCATGTAGATCTTCATGTAACGCCAAACTCGTCGTAAATTTCATGCAATCATGTTGCCAACAACACAGAAATGTTGCCATGAACCATCACACAAGACCATGCAACGCCATAAACATTGATCAACATATCATGCTCACGTAACGCCATGCCAAATGGAACACCTATCCACCATATCCAGAACCAACCTTGGGTCACGTTGGAAGACGAAGATGTGGCACAAAAGTTTTTAGCTGGTTTACACCTTTCTATTTGGAAGGAGCTTGCACTCTTCCTTGTGCGTGGCATAACAGCAATAGCAACATAGGCAATTGCTATTATGGAGAAGAACAGTATTTCTAGGCCTAGTGAAAAGAAGAAGGAAGAACAAGGATAGGTAACTTCTTCGTCAAAAGCACCAAATGCGAGTGAAGAGGGAGGATATATGAGTTCATCCAAGGAGTGCTACCATTGTGGAGAGAAAGGTCATGTCAAGGCCAATTGCTGGAAATTATATCTCAAGAAAAAGCCAAAGTGGATGAAGGATAAAGGTAAGAAGGTAGCTATTGTGTGGTAGGTTGTGGCAGATTCACCTATTGAGCTTAAGTTGCCAATTGGGCCCGATCCAACATTAGCATTGGGTTGCATGATATGACCTTCACGTGAGAGTGGGGCGCTCCCATGCCTACAGTTTGCATGACTTTGTAGGAGCTTCATCCTTCTCGTAGGAGAGGGGGGCATGTGATCTAGGGTTGGTTTTGGATGTGGTGGACAGGTGTTCCATTTGGTATGGCATTGCGTGAGTGTAGTATGTTGATCGACGTTTATGGTATTGCATGGTCTTGTGTGATGGTTCATGGTGACATTGTTGGTGTTGTCAGTGACGTGGTTGCATGGAATTTACGATGAGTTTGGCATTGCATGAAGATCTACATGCATGGTGTGGTTGCATGAAGATGTCGTTCATGGTAGCATTAGCGAACTGCATGCATGGATGCATATAGTGGCAATAGAGTCCATGGTGGATGTGTGTGAGTTTGTGGTGATGGCGAAGTGCGAGTCTGTGGAGATAGCATCGTGATGGATGTGCACGGTGTGACATGGCTGCGGAAGACTTGTGGTGTGGAAGACATGCGGGCTATAGAGACGTATGGGCTATGAACGTGTGTATGTGGCTAATTGAGTCACTTTGAAGGGACCCTTTGTAAACGTGGGTTTTTTTTTTTTTTTGTGGGTTCTTTTTGGATGGTGAGTGTTTTTCGAGAGGGGAGAGAGAGGTAGAGGTAGATGAGAGTAAAAAGAAGAGAGGGGGCTCTTTCTTCTAGGGGATTTGGTTATTATCCTTTTTTAGTATTAGGTTGGAGGAAGGAGAGGATCAGAGAGGTTCAAGGTGTAATCTTCTCATTTTCAATAGAGTTTTCCTTTCTTGGCTACCAATCTCTTTTCTTGTGTGTTTGTGAGCGTACGAACCCTTATTCTTTAGTCTCTACCTAGCGGCATCGTTGATCGTTTACAAGGTCGAAATTATGGATCAATAATGTATTTCTTTGAATAAATACTGCATAATATTGAAAGAATGCTTCATAAGCATTACAGGTTCAGTTACCCAACTACCTGGACCTCAAGAACCATGTAGGAGTCTAAGTGCCCACCTTGACAAGTATGGTTTCACTACACTTGGTGATTTGCTAAATTCTATTCCACAATTTCTAGATTTTTTTTGCTTGAATATTAATTAAATCAATCTGTTGAGGCATTTGCAGTAGTTCCAGAAATAAAAGAGAACAATTTTATTGTCATTTAAATCAGCATTAATTACATGCAATTCACTATAAATTCGAAGTCCAAAAATTATGTTCGAAAATTGCAGCCTCTTGGAATTGGTGACAAGCATTGTGTTAGGGATCAATCTGGATTGGTGATATTTCATTGATCCTGATTAGAAATACAAGGGAACGAAAGAGCATTGAACTGTATTTCAGCCAATTCATCATTTTGTCCGGTATTCAGGTCAGATCACAATCCAGATCGGTTGATCATCCAATCTGACACGTTTTTATAATTTATGCCGACCAGGTCAAGCAATAAACCTGCCCATAGCTGGAATCCTTCTTTTCTCCCTTTATCTGAGCACCAACATTTATAGATTTAGTGGAAAGCAACTTGATCTAGCTGGCTCTTGCCTAGGTCTACCACTTGAAGGTGTTTTTCCACCAAGAAGTCCACATTTTTGTCATTTACAACTATGTTTTGAGGTGAATTCTCATCTTACTCTTTTGTATCATAATTGTTAGTTAGATTTTTCTTATTTATGTTAAGCTTTGCTGCTTTAGACATTTATGTAATTTTTTGCAATATTCTTAATTTTTATGATTTTTCAGTAATTTTTTGTGAGTATTCAAGATTTCATAAATTTTAAGAATGAAATCACCAAATCTAAAGATGTTTTAGACAGTGATGTTGAGCATATCTGACCTTCGATCAAGTTAGAGACCCTAGTGTAGCATTAAAGATGTTGAGTAGATCTGACCATAGTGCAAGTGATCATAAGTCCTTGGTAGAAATGGAAATCCTAGTTGGCTTTTTGTGTTTCCCATTGATAACAAAAGGAAGATGAACCAATGTATTGAAGCTGCAGAAAGAAAATTGGAAGAATGGTGTTTCCAGCTTGAAACAAAATTGAGCAGGTTGCTGCAACAATGTCACCAAGTATCTTTCATATCTGCCATTATGAAAGATAAGATCAGACAATTATTAAGAAAAAGTTTGAAAGCATCTTACAAGAAGAGGGCTCTAGTATTCCATATTAGGGTTGATGATAGCAATGAAGATATTGACTACCCTCTCGTTGTGATAGACTGAGTACAGAGAGATTGTGATGTAGTCCAGACAAGAATGATGATAGAGGGAATAGTTCAAGCCCTCATAAACTAAAGTCCCTGAGTAGGGAAGTATGTCTAGAGTGCACCATCTGCTTCAAAACAAAAGAGAATTGCAATTATGTTTAGAACATACAACCAATGATATGACTACCCATACAAGGCAATTATTAGACAAGACAAGTAGAGGACACTGAGAGTGATGTGGACAAATGCTAGGGAGAAAGTTGAAGTTATTATATCAAAGTTCATGTTCTACAAAACATTAAGCAGTTCGAACCTTTACTTATTGTACTCAGGATGAAGATCATAGAGCCATGTCATCCTATAGACATGATTTTGAACTCTTACCATATCATTATATAAGAAATAAGACAGAAACTACCAATGACATACAACTTAGATGACATGAAGTCATTACATGTGTCAAATATTGTGTTGTGTGATCAAATATTTCAAGTCAACAATATATTGCCCAACAAGAAGAAACCTTCCAAGGCATTTGACTTGGAATCGATCCTTTTGATATGTTTTCATTGTATTTCAATGCTTTGACATTATACAATATATTTCTACTATTTTTGTATAATGTAAGCTTTTTTTATGTGTGCAAGTACTATATTTTAATATACGTGACATTTTATTTTGAGACTTGTTTAGAAAATTTATTTAAGCATTTGCTTATATAGCTTGTTTTATCTTATTCTTGAATTTCAAGTCAATTTCCGAGGTTTTTTGGCCATTTCCACTAAAGTTTCATGTTCATAGATATGATCTTCAATCTTTTATACATTTCCTTTTTATGGGAGACTAATCCTTGATACGATACTAAAACTTTATTCTTTGGTGACAGATGATATTTGACTCTGTATTTTTCAATATATTTTCCAATAGAGAGTGCCATGCATTTTGAAAATTATTTGTCCATTATCATTCTCTCTTTATTTGTCTGAGTTGCAAAATTTGTTTGAGCAGTGATCACTTGTTCATATCAATGAGTTTCATGTGTTAGATTTCATTGTTTTATGGCCATGTGGCTGCATATTTCATGCTAGCTATTGGATGAAATTCATCTCACGGAATCTCTGATTGAGCAAATGGTAAAGCTGCCCCAATCATTTTCTGTGATTATATTGATGTGTGATTCCATATTAAACTTGTATTCATGTTTTTTAATCTATTAGACATATCAAATCATATCAAGAACGAATCTTTCTCTTCCTTTTTTTCAGTGCTTGAAGTTTAAAACGGATCAGGCACAAGATGCAAAAAAGATGGAAAAGCTTAACAACATATTTTTTACACTAATGGCTAGAGGTCCTGATGGTATGCTCATTATTACCTTGCTTATAGTATTCGGCATCCATAAACCCCTCTCTAAGCTTTATTAACCGCAAACCTCTGAATTGGGTTCGCTCATCCATTTAGTGTTCTAATTCATCAGCCTTATCTTATGCAGCTGATATATCAGAAGCTTCAGGTAAAGAGCAGGTGGAACAACAGACATCAAAGAAAGGTAGGGGAAGAAGGCAATAGGAGATTGAAACTCCTTTTGGGTATTATCTCGGAGAATTGCTGGTTATAATTTTCGGCTAGTGTTTCTTTTCATGGATGAAGCACTTTGGGTTTTCAGGGTGGCCAGAAACCCATTTTTTGTATTTGTGTGATAGTGTGATGTCTGTTGACTAAAGAAATTCTTGGTGTTTTCTTGTAAGAGGTGCTTATAGCTACTTGATGTCTGTTTTCCGGACACTCACTTCGTTGAGTCTTGAGAAGTAAATGTTTTACGGGAATATCTATAATCGAGCTTGTACTAGTATTGCTTTCTTAGTTTTTCTTCTTCTTCTTTCTTTCTTTCTTTCTTTAAGGTATGTTTAGGTTGTTTAGTCCTCTTTAAATGCTACCTCACTTCAAAATACTCCATTTAGACACATCCAATATTTACATTATTTTAAACTCATCGATGTGCCGTCCAAAAATTAGTCGTTGATGCAATGAAAGGGCGAATTTCATATGATCAACAAAATTAGTAATATGCTTCTCAAGATCCGTGTAACTCATGGTTGGTATTTCTCAATAAATAGAAGTATATCATCCTTGAAATTTTCATGCACATGGAGGTTTTTATCAAAACTTTTTGCAAGTTTTCCGTGATTGTGTGTGGTGAAGGCAGCGAGAGAAGATGATCATGTGTGTCTTTTGATTAATATTTGGAGGGTTTCTTTTTTTTTTGGCTCTGGTGATAGATACAAGATTAAATGAGGATGCTTCTCAAGCTCAGGGTTACAGGGGCTCTTGAAATTTGCCAAATGAGTGGTGGGAAGTGCGATTGGGAGCACACCCGAAAGTCAAAATCCTTCTAGATTAGCGGAGATCATGACGGCAGCCATTCCGTGAGGGTGACGGCATAGCTTGAACCCAAGCGACACGTGGATTGAATTTTATCAACAATTGCTGTCATGGTGGGACCTGAAGTGACGAGGAGAAATAGAACAGAGAGATGAACGAAGGGAGGAGGGTGTGGTGTCCAAATGAATGAATGATGATGCTATATAGGTCTCATTCATTGTTTGACATCCCTGTAAGGTCTCTTTCTTTCTTTGTTTTGTAGGTTAGGACGGCCCATCGCATCCCTATCCAGACGAGACCGACGGGTCAGAATCGGAGGAGACGAATTTGAATGACAGCGGGCCACCGAAACAGATTTGAATTTTCACGCCCGGGAAAAAAGTAGTAAAAAAATCCATGCTTTTCAACGATCATCGTCACCTGTTTAGTTTAGATTACATTTGCGAACAAAACTTTAATTTCAGTTTTAATTCTAACAACGATAAAAAGCAATTTTATAAATAATATTAAAATTACATAATAATAAATTATAAGATAAAATTTTATACGTACGAATTTATAAAAAATTATAAGTTAAAATTAGAATGGATCAACAGAAGAGTAGCTTTTACACGGTGAAGACCAGACCGTCCACGAGAAAAAAACGCCCGTCCTCAAGCGGTGGGCCTTTCAGAGCTGGAAGGCAAAGGGAAGAGAGCGTTCCCGCTGATCCCGCGTAAAATAAAACCGGCAACGTTGAACGTGTCACGGGGTGACGTGGATGGTGGACGATGTGGAGTCAATGGTGATGGGCCCCGTTCTCGCTTAATACGACAGCAATGTCCACTGGAAGGAAAAATTCTGTGGGAGAGAGAAATTATTATATGGTTGTATTTGTGGGAGAGATAATGATTTATATTTATTTTAATATTTAAATAAAATAGGTAAAATAATAAATTTATATTTTTTGATATTGATATGATTATAGGTTAGGATGAAAAAATTGTATTAAATTTTTTTTACATCATTACAAAAGTAATTTTTAATTGAAGTAGGACAGTAACCAAATGGATATTTAGTATTTGTGATCATATGATCATCGTATCATCTTAGCTTAAAAGCGTTGAGTTTTTCACTTGTGTGGGAAAAAAAGAAGTAAGATGTCGATGCCGAAGTCATAGTTGAAAAGAACATAATTATTCTTTTTCTTGTCTTTTAAATGATTAGTGATATGCCAGATCTTTCACGTTTCAACCAGATTTTGCTTTTCTTTTCCCTACTTTAAACCACATGTTTCAAATTTCTCGTTCAATTTCAAAGGAACCAACCAAGCTATTTCATTGAGTTTAAGCTTGCAGAAGACTTGATTCAACCTCGACATCTGGCTTTAATTAATAAATGGTTAAGATTCAAATCTTGATAAATATAAAAAATATCATTACTTAAAAAAGGGCAAAGTCCATATGTTAATATTGACTAAGATTTAGGTTTTATTTGAGAATGAGCTTTGTAGAAGTTTTTACGATATAAAATATATATTTTAGAACTTTAAGTTTACTAAGTCTACAGTGATTGCTAAACAAAACCTTAATTTTAAACTTTTCTTTAGGTTCGAAGGTATTCTATGTTTTTTCAAAAAAATTTCACGTGAGCTTCATGCAAATTTTTCAGGTATAAATAAACTTTTTCACGAAAAATGAATTTTAAAAATAAATAAATAAATTAATGAAAGGCTAATTAATCCAGTCAATGCACGTGGTCACCCCAACAAGACATAAATGCAACATCCACCTAACTTTTGGTTCAATGCATTGGGCGAACTTAATTAATTATGAGTAAATAAATCAATGTTCCCTTCCATCCGAGAGAAAAATTAAAATCATAAAAAGTCAAACCGTTCGTGGACGATCGGCGCCGTTCAATCGCATCCTTCGAAACCAACCAATCGACGAAAAACAGGGCAAAAAATTATATATGAAGGGGGTCGATCAAACCTTTTAACTGGAATGATAAAACTTTTTCCAGTGAAAGTCGTAAAATGATAATTGTTGAAAAAAAAGTCTTACACACACAAAAAAATAAAAATGAAAATTTTATATTATTTATAAAATTTTTTTATATAATTGATTATTTTAATAAAATAAAATTTATATAATATTAAAGTCAATTTATATATGTTATATGTGAAATAAAATTTACATATGCTTTCCATAGTTAGAGAACAGCAACCAGCAGAAGACCACGACACGAGAAAAATAAATACTCCACGCGTCAGAAGAATCTGATGCCCGTTCCATTAATTAACAATTGAAATCGCTCCTCCTGGTCTTCCTGGTTTCCCAATGAAGCCCTTGTGAGAAATATTATTATAACATACACTGATATATATATAAATATATATAATATAATCAAAGGATGACACAATGGTTTCCTTCTCACCTTGGTCTTCCTTTCACACCCATCAAGCCACGGTCATCGGAAGAGATCAGGTGATGAACATCAGAGGATTGGGAAGACGATTACCAGGAGGGTGAAGAGGAGGAGCCGCTCAAAATTTTCTGGAGTGGTTGTGCAGCCACTTGTCTTGTAGGTGAACACCTCTCTCTCTCTCTCTCTCTCTCTCTTGCTCTCTCTCTTAACATTTCGTTTTTATTTTTAATTTTCTTATGTTGTGATGTTCATTGGTTTCTTCTCCCTGGCTTATTTGTGCCAATGATTTTTGGTCGGCTCGTCTCCTTTGTTTCCTTAAATCCTTGTTTTAGTAAAGGCTCATGTGCTTGCACTCTATTCTAGTAATGGGTTCTTCCGCGATCATGGAGATCTTGGCAAAAACTCACATGGGTATCCTTTATTTGCTACTTTGGTGTTGATTTCTGCATTGGGTTGCTGGCGTGTTCCTTCTTGACAGGGTGTCTAGCTTTTGATTCATATGCGTCTGGGTATTTGGTTCCGTTTGGTCAACTTGGGTGCTCCAAATCCTCCCACGTTGTTCCAACCTTCCGACTAGAGATAAAATGGTTCCATTCCTGGTGTGGAGTTTGATGTAAGAGCTCCTTCAAGATTTCGGCTTGCTTTCCGCACATCAAGTACCATATTAGCGCCTTGTGACGTCCCTGTTCAGTTGCTACTGGCCCTTGTGTGTTTGTATATTGTTGGGATTTTTAGGGTTTAGATTCAAGGTTTCTTGCTAAGATGGAGGAAGTAGAAGAAGCTAATAGAGCTGCTGTGGAGTGCTGCCATAGAATCTTGAGTCTCTTGTCTCACACCAAGGAACTGCAGAAATATGGGAATCTGATGGCAGAAACTAGAGAAGCCGTGATCAAATTCAAAAAGGTGGTGTCTTTACTTGGTAATGGCTTGGACCATGGGAGGGTCAGAAAGCAGAGAAGAGTACCAGACCCTCACCATCAAAAGATATTCCTGGAAAGCCCGGTAGCGTGTAGAATGGGGCCTTCTTCTTCTTCTGAACTTCTTCAGCTTCTCCTACCAAGAAATCACATGTTAAATCCAGCGCCAAGGTGGGATCCAGGTCCCAGAATCCCAAATCAACTCCCACAGAAGATTTTCATGGACAACCCAATGCTGGAGGTTGAGCCAGATTCTAGGGAAACCATCCAACTTTCTTTCCAGAAAGCACCATCCACCCACCTCCACCATCAGCAACGGCAGAGCAACCAAAAACTTCAGCTTCAGCGACAGATGAAGTTCCAAGACATGTACAGAAGGAGCAACAATGGCATAAATCTCAAATTCGAAAGCTCCAGCTGCACACCCACCATGTCATCCACCAGGTCCTTCTTGTCATCCATCAGCATTGATGGGAGTGTTGCCAGCATGGATGGCAGGGCATTCCACCTTACTGGCATGCCACAATCGTCAGACAAGACTAACCCCCAATCCTCTACCAAGAGGAGATGCTCTGGTCGAGGAGAGAATGGGCATGGGAAATGCACTACCAGTGGGAGATGCCACTGCTCAAAGAGGAGGTTGGGTTTGGCTCCTTTTTTTCCCTCCCTGTATTTAATCTATTGTTGCTGATGCACATATTAAGTGATTCTCTAATGTTTGAAGGAAACTAAGGGTGAAGAGATCCATTAAAGTGCCTGCCATCAGCAACAAGCTTGCTGATATCCCTACTGATGAGCACTCATGGAGAAAATATGGACAAAAGCCGATAAAGGGTTCTCCACACCCTAGGTACTCAAGCATAGCATTTGCCTTTTGTCTCTGCCCTTACTTTGTATATTCCGTTGAACTTGGGACATGAATATAAGATTTTATTCTTGGATCGGGATCTTATTTGTGCAGAGAAGAATTTCTAGCATTATAATCGATTCATTGTTGTGTCTGTCATGTCTTCATTCATTGGGAATACTTGTTCATGAATGTTCTACTACTATGTATGTGGGGAAGTTGTTTTATTCTTGACTCAACACCAGATTGTTCTATATAGACTCATGCAAACTTTAAAGGATCATGGGTAACTAACAATATTCTTGAAATTGTCAATGACATGCTACAAGTGTACAACAACATCCTGTTGTCCTTGCCCTAATACTCAGCTTCAGAAGGCTGGTTTCATTTTAGTTGATCCCTTTCATGAAAAAAGGGTAAATTCTGTGGATGAGCCTTCCACTGATATATGGTTTGTGGAGGGTTCAATTTTATGTAGTCTTACCTCCATTGTAGACAATGTTTTCTGAGATTCCAACCCATTAAGGCATTACCTGCTGGTTACAATGGAGTAACCTTACTGTTCCACCAAAGCTTGCTCTAAGTTCCAACTGACTAACTTATATATCTAATTTATTCTTCATCTGTAAATATGTTTTAAATCTTTGCATATGGCATGATTTGTGCATGTTGGACCCATAGAACAAGTTATTTAGTTTAACTTATTTGTGAGAAAGTGGCATAACTGGTTAAATAAACATAAATGTCATTTTTATAAGTTGTCATTGGTAACGAAGAGAAGGGCATAAATCTAAATTTACATGTCTGCCTTTATTGAAATTAAAAAACACAAGAAATAAACCTGTAGTCTTGTACCATTCTCCATCACGAGATATACACCTGCAAGTTAATTTAATGAAATCATATTCCACAACTTCAGTTGATAATTCACCGAAAAAACCTTGAATCATGCCAGGGGATACTACAAGTGCAGCAGCTTCAGAGGTTGTCCAGCAAGGAAGCACGTGGAGAGGTGCTTAGAAGACCCGTCGATGCTCATTGTAACATATGAAGGCGAGCACAACCATGCAAGGCTACAACCTTCACAATCTGCTCACAACTAGAGATCTCAATTTAGTTCTCATTTGGGGAGGAGGGGGGTTGCTTGCTGCTGCTCCATACGCATCTACTCCCTATCTCAGATTTTTTTTTTTTTGGTTGTAAATTCAAGATGGGTTTGGATCATGTTGGTGCAGAGTTGCAGCAGTTGCAGGCACAGGAGGATAATGACCAAAAAGAAGGGGGCAGGATAGTAGTAACTGCAAAAACTCTTTGATGAAAAAGGAGAATTATTTTCTATATTTGCCAAAGTTTGTATTCAGTGAGTGGTACCTCTTTTGCATCAAAAATTTTTGGTGGTCACATTTTCTTTAGGTTTTGTTTTAAGTTTGCCTTGTTCTAAACGGTATCATGAAACCACTTCCACCATGTTATTATCATGAAATTCACATCGACATTGAAGTGTATGATTGAACGCCAATCTATGCATGAATTCATGTAAATTGACTTAAAACACATCGTTAATCCAAACTTCAATTTGTGAACCACAAGGGATCTTGCTTTCATCACTCGTATATACATCTTCCATCTTTCCATTGCACCTTGAGTTGTACATGTATAACGATCAGAAGCTTCATATGTTCGTGGAATTTCACTTACGTCTCTTCTAGAACACTAACATCCTGACAGGTTTTGGGGAGGAATACTTCTTTACCTTCTTGCATATGCTTCTTGTTCTTCAAATGCTTAATTTTGTGGCCTTGGGAGTGGCCTGTGATCTGTCAAGATGCTGCAATATGTCAGTTTAATGTTACCATCAACAACTTCCAACAATTAGTTCGATTACTTCATCTTGGTCCTTCTTAACTGCACAAGTACTTGGAGAACTTGGATTCAAAATTCAGCAACATTGACCATTAATTTCAAAACAAACAATTAACTTAGTTATTAATAGCTATATGTAAACCATGCCACAAAATGAATCCATGGTGCTGGAGTAAGGGTGGGAACAGTGCCTAAAATACCGTTCCTATTTTCTGATTTTTTATTGTATAAATTGAATTTTCATGCATTCATGATCCTAAGGAAGTAAGGTCCTACTTGAGTAACATATGACCCTAATTGATGGTTTATACTTAAAAAAACATGCATGTGGTATAATTTCAGTTAGACTTGCTCGTATGCTAATGCCATGGGCATAACCATCTTCCAAAAACTGCTTAGCGACATAGAAGCTGTACAATAAGTTTCATAAAACTTTGGGAAAATACCGTGAATGCATCAGTTTGATAACATGATTTGCAGTAACCTTAAATTAGCACTAGATTTAGTTATTTGGTTAATCATAGAAAGAGGAGAATTACAGAAAATTAATGGACAATAAGATTGTCACTAAATCAATTGATGTCTCAGGACTTTTTGCCAGCAAGAGGTCAGACTGTACTATTTCTGAGCTGTGGAAGTGGTTCTGGTGTTCTCCACTGTAAGAGGAAAACAAGAATTATTTTTGTTAAATATAAAAGTCCTTGTAAATGTTTCTTTTTGAAAACGATAATTCCATTAGATCTAAAATAAGGAAGTTCACAACCTCAGCTGTGCTATACACCATTGCAGGGTCGCAAAACAAGTAGTCCTAGTGGAGAAAATTAGACAAAACAAGACACCTTGAAGCAAATTAAACCAAAAATAATTCAGCGGGATGGTAGAGTTTGATGGCCATGCAGCACAGTTCATCAGCAAGGCAGCAACTTCTCCAACGCAGATTTGACAGCAGGAATAAATCCTTGTAAATGTATCATCAAGGAAATGAAATTTTAGAGTAAGGCTGCATTTGGAAGTATGGTTCAAATGTAATTCTTATGGAAAAACTATGGAACCAGTTTCTTACATTTGGAAGGTTACCATCATAACCTTTCGTATTCATAAAAAATCACTTAAAGAATTGGAAATGGCACTGCATTTCAATAAGTGAACTTTTTTGAAAATGTCATGATCTCAATTGCAGATATAAATGAAAGCTAGCAAGAAAATGTACAGCCTGAAACAAGTGCTCACAAGAGCATCCATTTTTCAAAATCTAGAAATAGTATCCAATCATCAGTTTCCTGATTTTATAAGAATGGATAATCAATAAAAATATTTAATCCAAAAGCCATTTTCCGACTAAAATTGCTATTGTCAAAAAGGAAGTTGATTGAATTAGCCAAACTTTCAGTTCCCAACTGTCCAATGTAACGCCCATAGAATGGTGCCTTACCCAAAACTGTTCTATTGTCATGACTCCTGCTTAAAAAGGGAAAAGGCAAACTACACAAATCCGTAACTCTAATAAAAAATTACTTAGGCTAAGCATTACCAGAAAATTTCATCACATAACTTGCTGTCTCTGATCAAGATGTTGGAAGCGATTGATTTGTCGACATAGCATAATTTGTAACCACGGGTGAAAGAGTGTTTGCTTGTCTTACACTGTTCCCATCTGTACATTAGTTGTGCACCAATGAAAGATGAACCTGAAAAGAGGATATATTAATGTATCAGAAATAAGAAATCTATGTTGAAATAATGAGCACTTACTCTATATCTGCAAGATGAGATCATGACAGCAACATTTCAGTATTCATGGAAAATCAACATCTTGTCCTTGTTTAAGTTAAAGAATGAGATAATTAAATTCTTGAGAAAGAAATGGGTTTCAGTTTATGTTGTTCCCATAGAGTACGGGAGTTAGATACCAGGCTACAATAAAGGAAAATTTCAGTACTAAAAGAATCTGCAGAATCTGAACAAGACTATCAGAAGCTATTTCTTTTAAGAGTTTTGGAATTTGCACTTCTAAGCGATGTCGGGTAATCAGTCTTGAGGAAGCTAACTCACGTAAACAAAACTAAATAATCTGTTCAGTAAGAACTCTTCCAAAAAGTTCTAACATATAACTATAGGTACACAAAACATTGCTAGGAGATGGAAAACAACTGTTCTTCATATGTATTCAGCAATTAAGTATGACTTGAAGGCAAAGAAATATCCAAAATGCATAAATAATTTATGAAAATGATACTAGTTCTTTATTATTTTGCATTTGAATTCTACAATGAATAAAAAATCATGTTGATGAAAGAAAGATCATTTTTCATATTTAAGAAGGGTATTCATAAAAATCCAAAGGAAATATATGTTCAACCATAATTCAGTCCAAACACTTGAAACTGTACTAGAGACCACTTTTTAAAAGTTACTGAAACACGCTGGACTGTTAACTGAGGTTCAAATTACACAACAAAAGAAAAAACGAATTACTGACCCCTATAAACATCTCATAAATGAAAACAACATTTTACATCTAATGTAAACAGAGAAACTATATTAACAACGTGAGAAAATCAACCAAAACTTTTAAAATCCAAACAAGAAGCAGAATCCAGATTTTGAATAAAAAAGCATCCATTACTTTGTAGATTCTCTTAATTGCTTACCAAAGAGCCTTATACACATTTCAGAGATCAGGTGGATCATAAAGAAAACAATAGTTTAGAGTGATGCTCCTAAATCGATTGTTGCCACAAGCTGATGATGCTAAAGAAAACAAAGAGAAACATCAAATAAAGCACATGATGCAATGAATCCGGTGTGTTGAAAACTGAGATGTGAATAAGCCATTGACCAGCAGCAGATGAAGCCTAAACTCGGTAATGAATAATGAAGAATTTCGCTTGGAGCAACAAAATCCTGACTGCAAGAGAAAAATATTCAAGCACTGAAAATTTCAGTCTAAAATTCATCAGCCACATTCAAACAAGCATCACCAACAATAAACCCAAACAACCGATCATCAAAATCATCAGAACCTGCGAGCTATAGGAATCCCATGTACCCATCAAACTGCAACCTTAGAAAGTCAATCCACAGCCAACAAAACACACGAAATAACAGCAAATCCACCGATATTAGATTAATCGCTCGGCTCTATAACAGCACACCCACAAAACAATCTCAATAGAAAAACCACTGCCAAGTAGAAAAGAAAAAAGAACCAACAAAACATATCGAAATAAGAAGAAAAATCAATGTTTGCATAACAAAAAGAGCAAAGCCAAAAAGAAGAAAAGAAGGGAAAAAGGAAAAGAAAAGAAAAGTTCCCACCTTTAGCTCGACACGCGGGGTCGAGTCTTCCTATTCTTCTTCCATGGTTGAAGAACGGAGTCCCGAAACTTGGTAGGCATTGACATCTGCCTCCTCTTTCTCCTCTTCCTCGAACCCAATTCAGCATCTCCCTCCCCCTCCATCCCTCCAATGTCCTTCTCCTCAGTCTTCATTCCCACCTCTTCCCCTGCATTCCCCACCCCCTCCCCCTCCACCATCCACACGGCCATCACCAACAGATCGAGCCCCTTGCAGCGGGAACTTGGTGTAATGCATGTGGAAGAATTGGATGGAGGGGAAGGGGAGGATGGCGAGGGTCGTGGTGGTGTTGCTGCTGCAGTTGAGGTGGAAGTGCAGCTCAACGAGGAAGCGGAGGAGAAGACTCGAATTCTCATCGAGATTGGTCTGGGATGGTTCGAACGTGAACAGGTTGTGCTTGCAGAGAATTTGTTTGGGACTGGTGTGATCAGAGGAGGACTGGAAGAGGATTCGATGTTGGAATCGATGTAGAGAACCAGGAAGAGGAGGGGGAATACATATACAAGAAAAAAAAAGGTGCCTGCTGACTGCTGAGCCTGAGAGTAATTATTCCGGCATTTATCAGAACTTCAATTTTAATGAAAATTATGAATATCATTACATTTAATTGAGACATTACAGTTTATTTCATATATAACATAAGATATAAAGTCAATGTAGATAAATAATTACTCTTCTTGTATACAAATCAGCACTATAATAACTCAGTTGACCAATAAATATTGCAAAACTTTTGTGCGGCAACCATCAGACTTACTACCTTAGAAGTCAAAACCTTAAAGAAATTGTAGTATGATATTTATGCATTAATGCTGAAATTTGTGATTATCATTGACTTTTATAGGCTACTCTTGATTCTTAAAGTCCCTTGAACCACAACATTTGTGAGTTATCAATTAATTCATACAAAGATTGATGATTGAAGGTTGAGCCTTATGGTTTAAACTTATGGTGTGTTTATTTACCTTCTTTTACTACTTTTGAGGTGGACAAGAGTATTTCCAGAAGTGATTCTAGATTAATGATTTTTTGGGTTAGAATAATAGAGTATATTAAGAAATGAAAATATCATCATGAAAATATAAATAATTCTGAAAATTAAAATGAGTGATAAGTAAATGAAACTTTAATGTTAACATACAATCTAGATGAAAATTTACCTCACTAAAATTAATTAACTAGTGGAAAAGAATTCACAAGTGTTATAAGTGTCTTAATTTCACTCATTATTTTTAATGTGTGACTATTTTTCTTAACACGTCCTCACATTTGTGAATTTCTCATTGTAGTATTCTACGTAACGTTTTACGTGTAACGAATATAGACTAACCTTAATACTATGTGAATTTTATTTCACTAAAACTAATTAACTAGTGGGAAATGACTCATAAATGATATAAGTGTCTTAGTTTCACTTATTATTTTTAATGTAAGACTATTTTTCTTAGGACACTCTCGCACTAGTGAGTCACTTATTGAAGTGCTTTACATAACGTCTTATATATAGCATGTATAGATTGATTCTGATACTATGCGAATTTTACCTCATTAAAATCAATTGACTAGTAGGAAAGAGTTCACAAGTGATATAAATGTCTCAGTTCTACTCATTATTTTTAATGTGAAACTATTTTTTCCAATACACTAATGTAGTTGAGTTTTGTTGATATATGAAACAACTTTCAACATAGTATTAGAGTACTAAATTGTGGGTTTCACCTCTCACCAAAAGTAAAAAAAAACGCGTGTTATGTACATGCAAGGGAATGTTGAATGATAGTCTCACATCAGATATCTTATCAATAAAGATTAAGCTTATAATATAGTAAAAATCTCTTCAACTACTTCATTGAATTTTATTGATATACTGACTACTTTCAACATTAGATAAACCAACACAATGCATGAAATACTGTTGTGCATTAAATGAATGATCATAAATTAGCATAGCTTTCCAATATAATGAGATTGTTGATTAGTCTATAGACTAAAAGAGTTTTGTCCAAACATGCAACTTCATTAATAATGGATAAATGGTAACATTGGATGATTTTACACATATAGTGAAGAAATACTATATACATTATCATCATATTGATAACTTTCATAGGCAAAAAATGCAACAAGGGAGAGTAATGTCTCGTAGTATCAACAATTTAGGAAAAAAGATTAACGAATCTCATCACGTCAATAAACAAATCTGATTGAATTATGGAAGGATTTTGCAAATAGATGAGGGTAGTCGGTGATTAACTTGCTTGTTAGACAACCACTAAAATGATATCTTAATAGTTAAAAAACTTTCAATTAAAACTTATAGTCTCAAATTCGAAATTCCATTAATACAATATAATTATCTCAAAGTAATACTTTTCAAAAAAAAAAAACTCGCCTGCTAGGCCTATTCAACTTATCCTCTTTAGGAGAGATTTGTGTATCTTAAAAATTTTGAAAAAGGAAAATTTTTTAATTTTTTTTAATTTTTTAACTTTTTCATCATTAAGTAACAATTTTTCCATCATTTTTCATCTTTTGAGTTAGAAAAATTCTTAAAAATTTCATTACAATACACTTTCTTGTCCTTGTGTATCTTGTTTAATCTCTTTTGACCACTATTGAACTCATGATTGTACAAAAAATATAAAATTATATTTAAAATATTAAAATATATAATATTTATAATTTTTTAAAATTTACATACAAACACGTGTGGTCACTCCTCACTGAACCCGTCACTATTTTTTAAGATTAATCGCCGAACTCGTCACAGTTCCTCTTTAAATTTCCAGCCCTGCAACCTTTAACTCTTATAAAGCTTTAGAGCCATCAAACAAATATATGCAACCTAAACACAAGTTGTCACTCCTCACTGATAATCAAGTAGTCTTGGATTGCTTACGAAGAAAGGTGATGGTAAAGTTATACACCTATAGGTGAGTGCCATATATAAGTATCTTATGACTTAAAACATTTTTCTATAATAGAGAATGGAAGTTCTCTTGCAATGACTCATGATTAGTTGTGATTACCAACTGTGGGAACAAATTAAAGTTATTCAATTAGCAACAAGTATAGGAATAAAGTGCAGCCAAAAGGAGTGAGAACCATCTTTAGAATCCTATATCGCTTGGTAATCTTAACTCAAGGCATGATGAGGACGTCAAGCATTAAAGTAGGGATCAAAGAATAAATGTAATAGCTCTGCTAATGACCAGTAGTCCCACACTACCTAAGAGAAAGGTTTTGTTTGTTTATGAGTTTTTTATTATATACTTTCATTGCTCGTTGTATACTATAACGATCTACAGTAACATTTATCAAATAACTTTAACATTTTACAATAAAAATTATAATAAAATACTTACATTGTAAATCGTATGATTTCTTGAAAAAGTTGAATATCGCCTCATCTAATTCTAATTCCTAAACAAACACACCCCCAAAGTGTAATAATGTGGTTATGTAATTATGTTTGAGCATGGGGAGTAACTTATATATTTATGGTTTAAGCATTTTTCCATGGTTGAAATTGTAAGATCTCTAGTGATCGTTGCTACAAAGGCCGGATATGGAGTGAGTTGATTTGCTTAGAGGACAGATGATGATTTGAGTGAATGGTGGAGACTGGGTGTTTGATGGTGGATTTTGTTGCTAAAGGTGGAAGAAGGTTGGATAGCTAGTGTGGAAAGCAGTCCATGTAGAGGTGGAATTTACAAGAGAAGTTCAAGGAGTACTCTATGAAGTTTTAAATAATAGATAGTGAAGTGTCCTAGTTATTAATTGTATGGGTATTCTATATAGGGGTTAAAAATACACTCTAATGGTATTACACTACCCATCACTTAAGCCTCTTTGACTCCCCAAATTCCACCCCCCACCCCCCCTACCTTTTTTATGTAATGGAACTGATCATTCAGGTGATCCAACCAGGAGATGAGGAGCAACTCTTGTGAAGAACTTGAAGAGATCAAGAGAGAGATCGATATGACCTTCCTATGGATGAAGTGTAAATTTCCACTGTGGTAGAGGTGTGGGTGATTCTTGTTTTGAAATATCATTCTTGTCCTTGCAAAGTCACAATATTCTAAAAAAAGTAGCTATATTATTTACAGCAGTACCATTCATTTAACATTCAGCCACCTTCCTCAGATGTCACAGCACCATCATCTCCTTCCCTTTGAACTGTCAACTCCTCTCTTTGCAACTTACACTGAGGTCCTCTCAAAGCAGGCACGCTCCTCTTCTTCAGATCATCAACAGCGCTTGGCTCCTCTTATAAAGCATCCATCGATGAAGAAGAATCTCTAATTTGAGTTCTCCCATCTCCTCCAAATGTTGTCACTTTGGACTTTGAGGAGCAAAGATATGCTGTCAATAATATGATAATATGGTTAATCTTCTAAAAAAGGTCATAGATCCAAATTTAAGGAAAAACACTATCATTATCAAAAGAAAACGCCTCATCCAATGATTATTTCAAAAACCAACATGACCATCCAACTCCCCCCACCGATCTCCTTTTGTGGTTGAACCAGTGGTACTTGCAACGAGCTAGCTTGAAAAGTGGTGCTTGTTTGAAAGGCGGCTGGCTACATGTTTATTTTACTAAATTAGTTAATTGAACGAGCTTGGATTGAGAAACAATGCCAAACCAGAAACTTCAAAATGAATATGGCAAAACTTGGAATGTGGCCAAGGTCTCCTCCCATTTTTATGCAAGGTTAATTTCTTCCATCCTGGACATTCCAGTGGAAATTGGAATGCAACAACAACTCACTCGGCCTTGTTGGGTTGAATTAAATCAGTAATCTCCAGTATGAGCTTTTTTAGGAATGGATTTCAGCAACCATTGACAAGGGGATCAGTCGCTACTGGTGAGTATGAGGGAGCTTAGTTGTTCTTTCCCCCTAGTTTGTGTGTTGATGATGCACCACTATTGTGGAAGAACTTGTAATCCAAACAAAAACAAGACTGTAATTCGAAAGAAAAACAGTAATGTTGATGTCTTGTACAGTGTCATCTCTCAAACAATCACACTTCTTTTGGAGGGAGCATTGGGCGTTCATGTGTAGGAGCTCTCAAGGGAGAGCAGGAAGAAATGTATAACGACCCAATTCCTTGTTTCGAATATGCAGAAGAAAGATTGGATTTTTCTCGTGAAAAAGGCATTCTCACCTCTGTTCATGCTTGTGATTTCACCTGCAAATGGTATGGTAGAACAATGACAGACATGCCAAAGGTTTTCATCCATCAATCAAATGATACCACGTAAGAAGAGAGGCATGATTTTATCTCTGAGAATCAAATTTCATCAAGAAAAAATGAGGCAGAAGAAAAGAAAATCGCTGCTCTGAGATCAAACAAGAACCATTCTGGTATTGCCAATGCATTTTAATCATATGACAGAGGGTAAAAGACGAAGGAACCATGAGTTTGTTCTAAAGATCAAACCATCCCAAAACAAACTAAAACACGGAATTCCTGCACCGAACATGAGCAGTTCATTCAACAACAAGGTGAGGATCGCGATCAACATATTGAAATCTATCAAAAATCAAAAGGGCGTTGCAAGCACCAAATCCTGGCTTGGACAAGAATACCAAGAAAGCACAGAATGGAAGGGATGATCACGAATAGGATCGCACAAGCTTCGGATTTGATTCAAACACCTTCGCACCAATCCATGTGCATCAAATTGAAGACCGTCCATCACGCTCAGCTCCATTGCTCAAAGACTAGAGGTCCTCCTACGTCGTCGAATTCTCCTCTTCCATGGCTGAAGGATGGAATCCTGGAACTTGGAAGGGCGCTTCGTTTTCCTCCTCACCATGCCCACTTCCATGTTTTCCTCTCCTCCCCTCTCTTTCTTCTTGTCTTCCCCAAACACCCCTGCTCCGTCACCACCCCGCTCCACTTCCTTGGCAGCCATGAGCAGCAGATGGAGACCACTGCAGTGGCCATTGGGAGGAGCTGCAGTGGTGGGTGAAGGGGAGGAGAGATTGTTATGGTTCGACGAAGAGTTGGAGGTGACAGCTCCCGTTTCCATGGAGCTTGATTGGGCAACAAGACCCACAGGATGGAATGGAAAAAAAATTGCAGCTTTGTTGGTGAGAAAAAAGGAACCACAAGGCAAACGAGAAGGGAGAAGAAGAAGACTTCAGATTCTGAAGCAAATTTTGGAAGTAGTGAGAGAGATCAAGATCAGGGGTTAAAGCCCAGATGATCATTAGCGTACATGGTTTGCTTAATCAGTAATGATAATACAAAGACGGATATGTAACAACAAAAGCAATGGAAAATGTAACTGTTCAATAACCAACATTCAAGAAAAGGTACCTTGCTGTTATTGATTTGTCGGCAACAATAAAAAAAGAAAAATCTAAATCAATCGATTTATTTTTTAAAAAATGAAAAAGATTTTTTCTTTTTTCTTTTTGACTTACCTCATTACCTGCCATCAAAAATTTTGATTATTACCTGCATGTTATTTAAATCAAAAATTCATATTTACATGCGTACCATTTAAAAAAATGTATGCTTGTTACTGTAATATTCGTCTAGTTAATGTAACAAAGGTAGTTAATTATATGGATATGAAAGGAAAACAAAGATTTTTTTAATGACGTACGGGTAAATATGAATTTTAAATGTCCAATGATTAATTGCCATACTTTTTTTTTGTTGATAACTAAGGAAAAGGAGACTCTGCAGAATCATTATATATGGTTAGTTAAATTAACCTTAGCTTACTGCTATATTAATGATTAGTTCTACCTTATTGTGCGTTATAGTAATATCTCTTTAAGGGATTATTTACGAGTAATTTTTTCTAATTCTTAAAATCACTTTTAACATCATTATTATTATATAAATTTTAACGTATAAACTTTTATTACTTAATTATCATGTAGTTTCAACTAAAACTAACTTTAACTTTAACTCTATTCAATTCTCGAAGTCGAAAAAAATTAATAATGAAAGATACCTAAGAGTGAAAAAAGATCAAATAATTAAGTTCGCCAATATTGTATAATTATATATGTCACACTAAAGTTTAAATAGTGTTGTATAAATCTTCCTGCCATATTGAAAAACTGCAGTGAATCTATAATTTAGGCTAAAAAGTATTTCCCATAAATCAATTAAATAACTGAAATAAATTCATTTCGCGACTTATTAAATAGCTGAATAAGTTACAATTTTGAATAAGCATTTATTCAATAAACAATTACAACAAGACCTCAAGTCTAAACATTGGCGAACTATAAAAGTCACTGCATAATAGAAAATAAAACATTATCATTTTGAGTTTGAGGATGGTTTGTTGTCATTTTGTTCATGCAAAAAAATCAAATTACTGTGAGCACCTGTAACCTATAGATGTTCAAATTAAACTAATTCATAGTAGTATTTGTAAAAAAAATAAAATAAAGTATTTGTAAAGTCCGTATATAAAATATCAAGATTCGAATCCAAATAAAAATATTAATCTGACACCAAATATTGTAAGGGAAAGCCATTCAATCATTTGGAATAATAAAACTTTCGAATATAGTTTTATGATAAGATCATCAAATGTATGTCGCAAGAATAGTAAGAAACGTTTTGCACAAGGAAACATCAGCAGCGTAATAGTACAGGAATTGCATATCTCAATCAGATTATGTTTAGGGGTCGGCCAACACTGATAAATCACAGGGAATCATCTTTATAACGTCATTAAAGATAGAAGTATTTGTGGTACATGACTAAGCTTCATTGCCTTTCCATTTTGTTGTTCTTAAGTGAGCTTCATTGCCCGCATCAAGGATTCGATCTTTTCAACATCTTCAGGGGTATCAACGCCATGAGCCTCATGATTAACTTTGATAACCTGATTCAATTAGTTTCTAAATCAAGTAAGCTCAGAATCATCAAGAAAAAATGACTGATACAGGACAATCACCGTGAGGGAACATTGAAACTCGCAAAGGAAATGGCTATAGAAGGGGTGGTGGAGCAGGTAGCTGCTGTTTGTGGGACTGACAGCCAAGGAGAGGGATGGCAGGGGTGGAGGAAGCAGATCCTACCCCAACCCTGATATCATGTGAAATGAGAAAATGATGATTGATTACTCTCTATTAGACAGGATAACATATACACAGGGTAGACTAGATACCTAAGATAAATATATATCCATTTACCTATAAACCCACACACATAACATAAACCTAATACATAACATCTCTAACAGTATCAAAAAAGGAATGATTTAAATAACATTTTCATATAAATAAAAATATGGTTACCTTCATCTTATACCCATTCTCAAGGATTTTAAGTTGCTCAAGATCTTCCTCTAATTGAAGTGGTGTAGGAGGCAGCTGAGAATAAATCTTTAAGAACTTTGAATCATAACTCTGGTTAAAAATAGGAGCATCAGTTGCCAAAACATGAAAATAAAACTATATTTCGTAAACCTGAACATAATGCTTGTGGTGAAGAACAAAACCAACCAAACTAAAAACTGGAAAAACCAAAAGCTTATGATGTGTATCTAAGTAATTATGATAAACAAGAAATAGTAGGGGAATCTAGTATACCTGAATACCAAGATGCAGCATGTAAGGGAATTGTGGATTCACTTTGCCGGATCTGCACACATTTAAAATTGAAAGCAAGAAAACACTTATTTGCAGTGGTCAAAGGCAATATTATGATACCAAAAAGAACAAACGATTGATGAATTTCACTTGTTATATGGGATCAAACCCCTGGAGAAATAAAGTGCATAGCCTCGGTTATCCACAATACATTTCACTCGGTTGGGATCATGTCCATCTTCAGGCTTTAAGGATGTTACTGCAGTACTAAAAACTGCATCAGGAGTTGCCTATATAACACAAACAGAGATTGATAAGAATGGAAGCAAAATAACTGACATTCCTTTTCTTTTCATGTAAGAATCAGGATATGAACCAATTAGCAATGGATCAGACATTACTAAGGAAAAGGCAAAAAGAGCTTGCAATCTATTGTAGTACTAACGAAGTTAAAAAATATAATCTACCTGAAGAACTTTAACGATACCATCTATGATCTCAGGTTCAACAAGAGGTTCATCTCCCTGAATATTTACGACTATATCATATTTTTTCCCAAGCTTTTCTAGTGCTTCATTGCAACGTAGAGTTCCTGCATGTTATTAACAAGTCATTGATACTGAATGAGTGAAACCGCTACAATAAGGCAAGGCATACCATTTGCACATGATTCTGATGTCATGACAACCTCAGCTCCAAATTCACGACAGCAGTCAGCAATTTTTTCATCATCAGTAGCCACAACTAGTACAAATGACATATAAAAGATGAAAAGTTAAAGAACAATTTTGTTCAATACATTTCATGAAAATAAATGCACCTTCAAGTTTATCTAAAAATAGCAAATCCAATGAACAAGTTCCTCACCAATGGGATTGCATGAGGATCCAATTACAAGCAACAATACCTAAATAAATAAAAGAATTGCTTTGCAGGATTCAAACCCATGATCACCATATCCCAATGATGTAAGCATGTAACATTATCATTTTGTCAATGCTCATCCTTTATAATTACAACTTTGTTTATAACAGGACAAAAAATCCGGGACCACTTTTTAAATGTCAAGAAGACAAACAATTATTGTTTTCCTAATTGATAGCCACAACTGATAAAAATGAGTCATATGAAAAGCAAGTTGGTAAGAACATTTTTAATCATTGGATTTTATAGCAAAAATACATATATCAAAATTTATTTCTATAACAAATAACAACCCATGCCATAATTTCATGTGAGATCAACTACATGAATCCTTTTTTCCATATATTTCTATATATAGCCAAATATTGGGCCCACCCCTTTAACTATTTTTTGCAACTGCATTCCTAGAATAATCATCAATATCAACCTTTCTACTTGCTTCTCGTTCATATGTTGCTCATGTACTTGTAACATCCCTGATAGGGTATCCACTAAAAGATCATGTGCCACTTCTATTGCAACAACATTGTGGTCAAAGCAAGATATAAGCAAACACAAAATTTTTCAACCTTTTTCCTGTCATTAAATTTCTCCCTACATGTCTTCATTTGGTTTGTGAGGGTGATTATTCTTCTTACATAACTCACCATTGATTCCATTGTCTCCATCTATGACAACTCGTATTGTCTTCTCAAAGTTTGCAAATGGACTCTCTTCACCATCTCAGCCCCTTTAAATATTGAGATTGGCACATGGCATGCCACCTTTGGAATGGGCATCTCTACAATATTTTCAAATGTTTCATCTTCCATTCCTTGAAGGATAAGAAACAAGGGTTCAAGGTTTAGGATTTCTTATCTTTCTTCATCACTCAATGAGTTACCCTTTGCACCTCCATTGCATTATCTACCATTGGTAGAAGTCCTTGTTCCACAATCTCCAATAATTAATGGTAATCAAGCAGCACTTTCTGTCTGCACCATCGATTAAGGTTCTTCCCAGATCCATTCATGGCCAACCACCCTGTTACCAGGAGATGCTTTTGAGATGATGGAGGATGAGAGCGTAGATAGCCGAGATGGAAGAAAGAGGTACTATTTAATTAACATTTGCATGAAAATGAAACACTACAAATTCATATATGGAAATGAAAAACAACTACCTACTTGCACCATGTCACAACACTACATGTAAACATAAACACACGTTCAACTATAACTATTCAAGATCGTGGTCTTATGGGAGAATGTGAATTACACGTCATCAAATGTGAGCTCTACGAACATACCAATGTGGTCCAATGTGGTCGCCATATTTGCCCTTTCCCATGTCCTCTGTGAAAAATATATTACAAAATAAGTTAAACCGCAACCAACTACATGAAATTATCATGTGACCACTTTACATTCAGTAAACGTGTACCGTATAGAATACCCTAGAGCCTGCCACGGCTCTAATGTAGTAGTAAAACTAAAACAGTGTACGTACAAATGTCAAAATTAATCTTAACCCAACGCACCAAACCAGACAATGACTGAAATACCAAGTTCATTTTTTATGCTTTTAGCTTGTCAGCCTGATGCTATGATAATTATCTGCCCCGCATCAGCGTCAACACATCCGACAACCATAAAAACATCTCATTCATATGATGGACCAAACCAAGCAAATCAGCCAGAATTATGTAACAATATATATTTTTTTTTTTAAAAAAAAAGAGGTAGGTTACTTGGATCACAAAACGCACACAGCCGCCCTCGTCACAAGCCAAAACGATTCCATCTTCAAAATTTGCACAAATCGATTAATTGTAGTGAGAAATTACCTGGATCATTGGCTTTCCGAGTATCTGAACGAGCGGCTTCCCCTGGAACCTGGACGACGCGTAGCGAGCAGGAATGATCCCCACCACCTTACCCCGAAACCTACCCCGGTGGACAACGAAGGCAGCGTATGCACCGGCCGCGGCCGCGGCCACCACAAGGCCGTGCATTATCATAGCCTTTGTCGACATCGCCGGCGGCGATGGCATCTCCGACGGTGAGCAAATCCCCATCGCCCGTCACTTCCCCCGCACCGTCACTACGACATCGCTCGAAACGCCGATCGGATAAATGATGGCGGGTTATTGGATCTTCCTCGATCCGTTTACATGGAAATTAAAAAAGAGAATAATTGAATAAATGATTATTTGAAATTTTTGAATATTTAGAAATAACAAAATAACGTAATTGTGGTAATGCGTCCAAGTGCTCAACATTTCAGTTAGTAATTTTGATATAAAATTTATTATTTATATCTCAATTTATTGATTCAGCAACAAATGTTTGATTTTTACGTTTGATGAAATTCAAATATTATTAAAAATTACGTTACCCTTACTTAGCTGAGTTATTATAGTTGATTAATTATAATACTTATTAGTAATAAAGTCTCTGTGTTGAACAATCAATAACAAGATAATATAATTTGTCATCCATCCAACAAGAGATGTTAAAGTTTTAAGTTTTAATTTAAGTAAAAATCAACCGTGATTATAAAAAAAAGTTGAACGGATGATACACGTATATACATCATCACCACTCATAAGATGCTATATAAAATTGGTTAAACAATATTAACCATACCATGTTGATCTCTGTATTTATATTGAATCGTGTCAGCATAGGCTACTTTCACTTTAGAACAATCACACATTCATGTACCTCTAATTAACTTCTAACTAGAAATATTGGAAATATTTTCAATTAAACTGATGACGTGGATAACGATTTGTCTTGGACCTTTATTTGTTTAAGTCCTTTTTGAGATTTTTTTATTATATTGACTTTTTTCACGAGCGCATCTATTATAACCTACTTTCGAACTTTTCGAAAAAAAACATATTATCTAAAATATTATATTGACTAGTCAAAAAGTGTAATTAGGGTGACTCATTAATTTACATTTATGAAAAAAAAGTATAAAAAACTTGATTTTTTTTGGGTGCGGTGACTGGATTCAAGGTGAAGGGCGGAGGGTGAAAATTAGCCGTCCACGCCACGCACAGAAAGGCGTCAAAAGGCAACCATTTTGGCAGTCACGGGGAGCCCACGAATCTATCGAGCTTTATATGGGTGTCTCCTCCCCGCCTCCACGGCGGAAATCCACGTGCGACGAGAATCGGGCACGGTTCCCGAGGAATCAGGTGCCAGCGCCGCGATGTCACGTCGCGGTTCCCCCGTAGCCCTACGGCCTTCGACGCCGTCGTACGCTGCCCGCGCCCACTCCGCCCGAAGCCGAACGAACCACACCCGCCGTCCAAACCCGCGCCAGCTTTCTCCGCTGTCGGGAATTCCCCGGCGATTTATTCACCGCACGCTCCACCTACTGCCACGGCCACCGCGATCCCCACCCCCGCTCGCTGCCTTCCTCGCCAGGCGAGCAATTTCCGCGCCCTAACCCTACACTTTTTGGGGAAGGCCGCCTCCTGCAGATCGCCATTTACTATTTTCGGATCATTTCCGCTCTATCGTTTTATCTGTTTACAAATTTTTTTTTACAGTACATCTATTTTTATTATATACTATAATATTTTATAGTAATATTTACTAAATAAATATATATAAACATCATCTTATTTAATTTATTTTTTAAATAAACACATCTCATATATTTTAGAAATTTTTTCAGATTTTTAAATATATGTACATTCCAACAAATTATGAAAAGATTTTAAATCTTACCATCAGTACAAATATAACTTTTTTTATTGGAATGGAAAAAAAATTTTAATCGACAAAAATGTACTTTCTTGACCTTATATTTTTGTTCAACTTCCTTTAACCATTTTTAAATTTATGGTTACACGAAAAATATAAATTAGTTTTAAAATGTTAAAATATAAAATATTTATATTTTAAAAAAAATTTATAACATCTTTAAAAAATTATTTTTAAATATATTTTCCTTTTTTCTTTTCCATTTTTATTTCATAAATATCCATATCATTTTACAGTAAAAATGAATTAAAAATTTACTTGAGATATACGTAAACATCTATAAAATTTATAAAATATAACGAACACGGATATAAATCATATTTATATTTACTAAACAAAAGTTATCATCATTTTTCCTTTTCTTTTTTTTAATTCATTCAGCATGAACGACGGCTGCCGGACCGTCGGTGTGAAACCGAAGCAGTTCTCGGCAGGTTGGAATGACGCACGCATCGCCGTCACGTCAAACATGACGGCACTATATATATATATATTTTTTAGATGATATTTATATCACATAAATTGACAACCACATAATTTTCCGAATAAAAAAATCGACGACGCGTATGGTTCAACCATATTTGCGGTGTTCATATGTGGCTCCCTGCAACATGGACGAGGTTGATGCTCGCGAGCGACAACGATGCCACGCGTTTTGTAATCGCCGTTACGGTTGATTTTTAACCATATACAGTTATGCGACTGCGGTATTTATTTACGGCGAAGTAACTGAAACTCAAATCATTTTCGTTCATTCTGTTTTTTTTTTATTGTAAAATGTAAATATATGTTTTATAATTATTATATTAAAATACTTTTTCTGTATTAATGAAATTTTGAAATTAAAACCGTAAATTTTAACAAGAGGTCTCTCAATTACTAAAGTGATATCCGAAGTTCTGTTTGGAAATAAACTTTACAATATTTTTTTACTATACAAAATATGAGTCTTATTTGAAGTCCATTTTGGTCAATTTTTAAAATCACTTTTAATGTTATTATTACTATATAAATTTTAATATATAAATTTTTACTATTTTAATTATTATGCATGTGACTTCGATTTTATCTCGTTAAATTAGTTTAAAATTTAATTTTTTCAAATTCCTAAGATTGAAAAGGAGTTGACCTCAAATTAGGTCATAATGTAACGAAGAAAGTAAAGATTTTTATTTCAACTATCAGAAGAAAAAATAATAAAAAAATTTCTTACTTTGAAAATTATGTTAACGTAAAAAATGTGAATTCTTATCTTACCTAACATTCAACATTTATCAAACAAAATATTAGTAGTTCAAATAACTTTTATTAAAACGTATAGTTTAAATTTAAAACATCACCAACTAACGCAATACTTACGGTAACAATTGTAAAAAAAAAAGGAACTTGTAAAGTGTAGACGGTTGGTTATTATTTGTTTATTTTTAAAACATTCGAGTTAAAGACGGGGGCAAAGAGCAAAAAACCCACAACTTCACGGGTAAAATAGAAAGAGGAGGGCCTGGATGGAAAACGTTGCGAACACATTGGACACGCAGCACGTTTCGGCTTCGTTTATTTGGGTATTTTTATAAGTTAAGTTAAATTTAAAGATTTATGATAAAAAAAGTAATGATATTAATTTAATTTTATGAATAATAAAAAAATATAAAAATTATTTAATAAAATATATTATAAAATATTATAATATATAGTAAAAAAAATAATTATATAATATGAAAACGTTAGTACAAACATACATAGTTGCCACCGACGGAGTGGGCGGGGCGGGTCGTCGCAAGACCACAAGCACCACGTGGACAGCCGGATGACATGGGCCTCGATGTCGGATCCCGCACGGTGAGCATTAATCGCCGCGCGCGGTGGGCGGTAACCCCATTCAATTCTCGAGACGCAACGAGAGAAACAAATAAAGATAAAATAAATAAAAAAGCCGACCCAGTCAACACTCAAACGCACGGCATCCTTTGACCGCGGTGGCTGTGAGGTGGTATCGTCCTCACCCCCCGTGTCTCTCCGCCTGTCAGATGGACGGCTGGTGGGCGCCGCATGTCGCGGCACACCTCGTGAAACGAGCCACGCGTTTGCAGGCCTGGACCCCACCCTCCGCCGCAGCCTGTCTTGCCCGAGCCGGCCCCACCGGCGCAATAATAGTCCACTTGGACTTATTTTTATCGCACAACTTAAATAAAGTTATTATTAACGCGCTTATAAATACCAGTGCAGTGTTTTTGGAGCCGACAGTGGTCGTCTTCTTCCTTTCGCTTTTTTTTTTTTTAGAAAAAAAAGGAAAAAATCTGAAGGAAGACGTTAGCATGAAAAAAGAATTTAAAAATAGTAGAAAACAATGGAGTGGAAGGACGAAAAAGCCCTCCGGGGAAGAGGAGGGTAGGGGTCAAGTAAGGGTCGTGAAGGGGGAGGAGAACAGGACGGCCAACACTTGTCAGCGAATCCACCGGCGATTACGTGCGGTGATCAAGAAAAATGGTCCACAGCCGCCGCTTTATGTCACACACCAGCAGCACCACCGGCCTGCGTATTTCCAATTACACCCCCGCTTTTGTCGACGTCAATGCCCGCATACGCTTTTCCGAGACCACCCCTGCTTTTGTTGGGAAAGACCACGGCGCCACCTTGGTAATGGTGATGATATAGTTTAGGGTGAGGCCCTAAATTAGTAAGGGACGACAGAGAGTGGCGACGGCGCCGACCGACCACGAAAAACGCCGCCGCCGCCGCCGCAAGTTCTACATCATTACCGGTAAGGTGGAGAAGATGGGGATGATGATAGTTAGGGTTGGGAAAATAAAACAATCTGATGTGTGCTTCTCCGAAGAAAAATTCTGGAATTAGTAGAGAGATCCTTCGTGCCGTGAGCTTTACAAAAGCAAGAATACAACAGCGTGGCAAGAGGGGGGAAAAAAGAATACGCGAAACATCAGGAAAGTGGAGCCGGTAGATTAAGATCGAACGACAGAGGCGCCTTCTTCCGGTTCTCGAACGGCGGGGTTGGGGAAGGCAGAGGAGGTGGCGCCGCCGACACCCCAATCCCAAGCGACATGGCCATCATCTTCTTCTCCTGCTCCGCTGCAACCACGAGCTGCACACCCTCGAACCTGTACCCACCGAACTCCCCAAACAGGTCCCGACCGTCGGATCTCCAACCCTGCCCCATCTTCGGGCGAAAGACGGGCACCCCCATGGGAGGCGACAGGGACAGGGACACGCCCGGAGCGGGAGAAGCGATGCCGACGCCCGCTGCCGAAGCGTCGGACGCGGGGGGGACGGCGGCGGAGTAGCCGAAGTTCGTCTTGGCCTTCGGACCCCGGAGGTTTCGTGCAGCTTCGTCGTAGGCCCTGGCGGCTTCCTCGGCGGTGTCGAAGGTGCCAAGCCATTTCCGAGTCTTCTTCCATGGATCACGGATCTCGGCCGCGAATCTGCCCCACGGCCTCTTCCTGACACCCCTGAAGTGGGTTTCCTTCGAGATGGAAGGGGAGGCCATGGGCTTCTCCGACGCTGCTGTGTTGCCGCTAGTGTTGGTCGCAAAGCAGCCGCCGTCCTTGCCAAGGCGAAGCGTTTCCACCGCCATTTTGGGGGTGGTCCTCCACTAGTGGGTACGAGGAAAGCAGCGGAGGAGAGAGAGGTGAGATAATGGAAAAGAAGAAACCGGCCGGTCTCAGTGGTGGTGAACGGAGCTGGAGCTGAAGGTCGTATTTATAGCAGAACCGGGCGGTCTTAGTTTCACCCGACAGGAATTTCTTCTTTCCGTTCATATTAGCAAATTTAAATTAAAAAAAATATACATTCACAATATTTTAATTAAATTATAAAAATAATAAAATGATGACGTTCGAGTACATACGATGTGAGTTTACCGATTTTTTTTAAAAGTATAGATATTTATTTATTCTACATTTTGTTACATTACAAAGAAAAATCTAACGTACCCTTTTGTTCGCTCGCCCTGCATGTCAGGATTCTTCTACCGTTTAAATATTTAGTGAACAAAGTATTTTTAAAATTTTTTTGTCGTAATTTGCTTGCAAAATATTTTTCCCCAGATTTTAGCCATTTATAACGGATTTTATAATATTTTTGATAACGACGGTAGTCTCACGAGTAAGCTCACCTTATTTGCATAATAATGATTTTTTTTAGAAATGACAAGTATTATTCGAAGCAGATAATACTACAAAATTTACTGTGATTTTTTGGACTTTTTTGTTTTTACTTTTAGTTTCTAAAAATACTCTAACTTCGTGATATATATACATTTTTAAATTTACTCTATTTATTATTAAAATTATTATTATTTAATTATTTTTTAAAAACTACGATTTTCAATTTCAAAAGTTAAAAGTGAAAAAAAAACACTCCCTTACGTATGGGTAAATGTTTGAACCTTTTTTTCGTTGCGCGCCGGAGACGGGTTTGGGTGCGGGGGCACGTGTGGGTCTCGGAGCGAGGGACAGGCTGCGTTGCGGTCACCGCCCACGAGGCTCGAGGTCTCCTGCCGGAGAGGCGGCGGCGGGAAGTGAAGATACCGCACTGGCGTGCGGTGGCGTCGCCGTCCCACTGGCGGTGGTCCCCGCCGCAGTCGTGGGCGTGGCGTCTGGTTTTCCGGTGTTCGGTGGATAACGTTGTGACGTTGCCTTCAAGGATACGATACGGCCGTGGGCGATTTGCACAATTGCACTCCCGACCCTGACCTTTGACGATTCGCAACGGACGGCTGGGATCTCAGGATCTGTCGCATTTGGAAGAGAACGGAGGATGGCCGTGGTCCTTACGGAGAAAGGGTTTAACAAATAGAAAATAATTCGATGCAACCTCCAGGCTCCATTTATTTATTATTGTTCGTACGCATTAAAATATTCAATTGTATTAAAATAAAGCCACATCCGAAATCGCCGGTTTGCAACAGTACGAACGGAGGACGCGGAGGCGGGCGGGCCGTGGACCTCCGGTCCTCCACTCGTGGCGGCAGCGGCGTCGCCGGACGGGCAGATCTCAGGTCGGGGGTCCACGTCACGACCGGTGACTCCCGCTGATCTCCTGCATTTTTGCGAGAATAAAAAATAAATATATATATTGAGAAAAAATTTCTATAAATCTTATTTTTTAACGAAATTTTAGATTAAATAAATTTTAATTGTTTAATTAATAAATAATCTTTTAATTAGGAATAAAAATGCGTTGGTAGATGCGGACGTGGTGGGGTAATGTATTTACTACGCAATTACGCGGATCTCGTGGTCGAAGACGGCGCATGCGTTGCCAGCGCCCAAATTTTTAATTCCGAGCGTTTCAATTGATGGCAAGTGACAGATGCGATGTACGGAGCAAAGTATTTTGTTGCAATTTTTTTTTGATCTTGCTGAATTGAAGAAGACGGCGATGACTTGTGAAAAGTTGGAGCATATTTCATTTATGAACTAAACACGCTTGTTTGTTTGAAATAGGGGCGTTGGTGGCTCTTAACATTATTGTACCTGGTTTCGTTAATTAGTGAAGATAATTAAAGATAGGTTTAAAAGAAAAAGAAGAAGAAGATAAAGACCCGTCGGGATTTTAGTTTTCTCCGGCCGACACCTCATAACTTCCACGTTGGAGGACAAACGCCGCCGGAGTTGGTCGCCTCCGTGTGGTGCCGTGTTGGCGTCGTTTAGTATTGTTATTATTAATTAAAAGCGGTAACGTGTGGCGCGTACAGAAGAAACAGAGGGCGGCGGACGAGGGCCGAGAAAGGGATCCATCGATGCTTGACAGGTGGATAGGGACCTCAACCTGGACGGTGGGATGGATGGCGATGGGTGGGCGGTCGTTTTCGTAACTCTGCTTGTGTGCGCCGTGCCGTGATGGCCTTGAGACGGGACGGGGCGGAGCGGCGGCAGCGGCGGGCCACGCAGAGATCACGTCCATCCACAGTGGGGACCGGCCCTAAAATATTCGGAATGAAAATTTTTTTAAAAAAACCGCGTTCGACTGCCAAAGGTGCCTCAACTGAAGATTCGACAGTGATCGATCTCTCCCTCCCTCTCTTCTTTTCTTTTCTTTTCTTTTCTTTTCTTTTTAATTAAAAAATAGATGTCATTAATAATCAGAGAAAATAACTTTAAGCAAAAATTAAAAAGAAAGAAAAACCTAGAAATGTTAATGGGCCGTAGAGGAGACAGACCACTAGGTCATTGAGCCAGCAGTCAGATCATGTGAAGCAATAAGGTTACGTGTGTGGGAAGGGGTGAACGAGTCAGTGACCGGTGGGGGAGACGGGTCGTTAGGTGATTGAGCTCACCAAGTCGTGCGACTGTTAGGGTGAACAGTCGTGTGCGTGAGAGGGGAGGCACGGGTCACTAGGTCAGGTCTCAGGAAGAATATTGTAATTTGTTAATTAAATAATAAATTAATTTAAAAATCATGTTGATCAAAATCGTACCCATTGACTGGCACGAAGTGTTTTTTCGTGTCACGGGCCGTGCCGTGCTAGCTCAAAAGCTGTACCATGCTGTGCCAGCCCAAAAATCGTGTCGTACTGTGTCGACACGGCATGACTGACAACTTTAGAAAAACCTCTGGAAAACTCTGACTAAAAAGGTAATGGTGAAAAAAAAAAGGAAAAAAGTTTGAGCACAAAAAGATCAAAGAGTTCATACACAAAAAGAAACATAGGAATAATTTAATAGGTTAGCTATTGCCAACTTCATTAATGTTTGACTAAGAATGGAATCTTGTAACTATTAAAAAGTTTAAAAATGAAAAGTTAGAGAATTATTTTAAAATTTTAAGTATTTATGTAAATCAAAAAGTTGAACTAAAATTCTAGCTATATATATATATATGGGATCACATACTCTGTTATGGGTGCTCGATCTAGACCATTTGATTGAGATCAAATGTCCGTAGAAGGGACAAGCACAAGGGTGACTACGACAATGGCTTCTGCAGGCGACACTGATTCACTACCGGGGAGAAGGGGAAGAAGGAGAAGAAGACTTCTATATTGTCGAAATCTAATTCACTACTGAGGAAGAAGGGGAAGAAGGGTTGTCGTCACTTGCATCGTCATCATCATCATCACCCTCATGGTCGTTGTCTGTCGTCACACTTGCAGCTTCTATAGCTGTTCAATCAAGATCGAACAATCTAAATCAAGCATCCATAAAAGTCACTTCTTTAGGTACCTAGCATACTCATTTTTCCATATATATATATATATAAACTTTCCACTATTCTTTCGTACTTTCTCCTCTATGCCCTCGTAAAAAACCTTTTCTACTTAAACCTTGGATACGTGAACTTTTGCCCGCGTCACCTTACTCAAGTTGGTTGCTCCTGTCGCTTAGTCCTTTGTCTTTTACTCCTTCCACCTGCATTGCCTACTTATATTGTCCACTCCTTACATTGGTTGCTCACTTGTCAAGTGCTCCTTATAGTCATGTTGCCCGATCCTTTAACGTCTTTTACTCATGTCGATCGCTCCATTTACATCAACGAACCTTCCATTCACACTGGCGTTAATCTTTCTACAATGTTCATGGATTTGATAATATGTGATATTAACTTTTTGAGAATTTTTATTATGTGATATTATGCAAAGTTTCCATGATATTATGTCCACGTACTATATATTAGCATGATATATGCGTGTATAGAAAGCTGATTTAGATAATTTAAGATTAAACTTTATGTTACTGCTTGCATTATAGAGTTAAATTTTTTTGTCTTTTTGAGGATTTTCTATAGTTACTAGCTTTCCAACAATATTTCTACCGATTTTGATATGTTTCTAATCTTTGCTCAACCTAGCCAGACATGATACTGATTTTCAAAAGCCTTTGTGAAGAACCATGGTTCCAGGCTTCCAGCTGGTCAGTTTATCAAAATATGTACTTGTTTGTGAAGAAACTTCCTAGTAAGAGCTCGCATCTTGAGAAACTTCCATCTCTAATTTTTCTGAGTTCACTAGCACAAGTGAACTTTATTGTAATACAAAGCTATGCATCTTGAAGTTTTTATTCATATACATTTTTTGCATTATATATTCCTTTGCAAGTTTTCTCCTTCTTGTTCTTTCATTTGGATCTTTGTTGTTTTGATTTTTGTTGTTCTTCATGCTGTTATTTGCTGTTTTGGTTCTTTTTAATTACTGTTTTGATCTTTGAAAATCATTTTTGTACATTCAACCCTCACACTGTTTACATTGTTTGCTTCTGTATCATAACATCAAAACTTGCAATGTTGATGTTAGTTGTTTGAATTGTTGCATTATTTGTTATATTAACTTCTTATTGGCATTGTTTAATACATGAATAGTCAAAAATTTGGAAGAGGGAGTTATATAAGTTGGAATGCAAATGAGTTGATATTAGATATTCTTAGTGAGATATTGTTGAATAGAGAAGGTGATAGGAGTAACGACAGAAAAATAAAAGAAGGAACATAGAAAACGAGGTTATCAAAAGATACAATGAAAAAACAAAAGCTAATATTATCTGAAAAAATGAGAGATATAATTGTGAATCTAATTTCGTTTAATTTTAATAGATACACAAATATTTTTGTATTAAATTTATTTTTTCTTAATTTAATTTCACTACAGAAAAGAATTCATGTTAATTCATTTCTAATCAATTTTACGTATACAGATGTATCCAAAATTTTAAATTCGTTCACAAAAATCAATTCAACTTCAACTGTATTCTACTCTAAAAGTTGAAAAAATCTGTCCTAAGATGCATCCTAAATCATATAAAATCTTAAATAAATTCATGCTACAAGAAAGAATCATATTGCACCGTGTACTTGCCTTTGTAGCATAAGAAGAACTGCTGTTGGAATATGATTATATCGATGTACGTTTTATTAACTGATTTGGTGTTGCATAGTTATATGGTATTTGACATATGAGTTATTTGTACCAAACAACACTGAATACAGTATGCATGTTTACATGAATAACAATCACGAATGGTAATTTGATAGTTACGAGAATTTCTTTAAATTTTCACTAAAACATGATTCTTTTGTAAATTCGTGGCTGTACCTGTTAACTCTCGTCTTATCTGTCCAAAAAAAAAAACAAACAAACATACAAACAAGACTTTTAAATTGCCAAAAAAAGGAGAAATAAAACCACGCTAAACAAGTCTTGTCTCGTTGGTCGGTCGGTTTAAAATTAGTTCAAATACTAATATTCCTTTGTTACGCATCCATTATTTCAGGGCAGAAGCACATTTCTGGCACCGGCGGGGGGACGCCCGACGCCGATCGACGACTGGAAGAAGCTGTTCATATTGCGACTGCAAGACGACAACGCATCAGGTAACACAGATCACGGAAGCCGAAACGACAGACACGTCGCTGGTCGTCCAGCGGAAGAAACACTCGACGGCAGGGGGGTCGGATCGGGTGGAGCGGGGGCCTTGAGCCCCGGACAATAAGTGGTGGGGCGGCAATAATGTCGCCCGGGATTCCCGAGAGACGACGCAGCAAGAGAACGCCGGGAGATAACCTTTTCTTGGACGGTGGAGATCGCATACTTCCGACACCTTCCTTCCGACAACCGCCGGCGGCGCACGATAGCCCTGGAGGCGCGAGGTAGAGACCACGCTGCTCACACACACGTGCAGCGTGACAGCAGTCGACAGACCACGTGAGGGACCAACCCCAGCCCGGGCCAGCCGTGACTCCTAACCCGGACAATTAATCAATTCGCTTTCTCACGTGATGATGCCCGACGTGGTTTGGCGTGATGATTTTCGTCTCCTCCTCCCTCATCCTCACCGTCTCGGTCGGGGGGGAGAAAGGTAGAAAATTGGCTGTAACTTTCAGCCTTTTTTTTTTTTTTCTTTTAATTTTTAAAAATACTTTTAATTTTACGATAATATTTATATTTTTTAATTTACTTTTTTTATTATTAAAATTACTTTTTTCCTTTTTTTATTTTAAAATCATTCTCTTAAAAATTAATTTTTCCCACTTCTAAAATACGAGAGTGAAGAAAAAAGCGAAATTTTTCTGATTTTAAATTTGTTGACTTTAAATGATAGATGAAAATTAAAAAAGTTATTCTTGATTTCTGTTTGATAAGTCTAGTATAAACAAAAATGGATTTTTTTGATTTCCTACACTCAAAATAAACTATCAAAAACGATGATTACTGTACTTCCTCTCATTGGTCAGCCCAGGAAGGAGTATTGGGGTTGTTCACTAAGTTACTGGCAAGAGTTGTGACTGGTTGAAGGATCAGACAAATGATCAGAAGTTATATGCAAGACATCTTCAAGGTAGGAATCTAGATGTTCTATCCAAAAACTTTGTTACATTAACCGATTTAAGATTATTACAAAATGAAAAAAAAATTGGTCAAATTTTAAATTTTTTATGTTAAGTGGTAGACAAAAAATCAAGAATTTAACTTTCCTAATTTTAATCTGACACGATCAGTATAAATGAAAATGCATTTTTCTGATTTCCTAATTCCACCTTCGAGAAAAAAGGAAATTTGTTTACAAGTTTATAAAAAGTATAGTATCAAATTCAAAAATATTATAGTAATTATTATTATATTATAATTACAAGTTATAAATTTTTTTATTATATTAATAAATTTACAAAAAAAAAATAACTTCCGTTCAAACAAAATTATTATAAAAACTTCAAAAAATCTCTCCTTCAAATAAAACTTAAGTACGTTCATATGTAAAAAAATAAATTGCAGGTGATCGTCAGGATGTGGGATGGAGCGCCGAGTACCTACAGCTCAAGCGGATTTCTCACATCCAATCAGAAGGATGATGGAGCACAAGTGTAGGGGCTGCCACGTCACAACGACCGAAATTTTTTTTTCATGACCGTGTCAATCTGTTTAATCCAATGGCCACGATTCGTTATGGTTTCGAACGACGACAGTCAAGTTCCCTGGTGTCGTCACCAGCAACTTGGGGACGTGCCTTTGTCGTCACGGCGCGAAAAAGCTTTCAACTTTTTGATTCCCAAGGCCCTTCGGCCTTTTTTTTTATTTTTATTTTTTTGTTTTTCCTCCCGTCTTTCTCGGTTGGATCCGTGGGCGCAATTTTGCTCAATCCGTAACTGATCCTCGGAGAGGCGAGTGCTCGAGTTCCCTCGATGGGGCGACTTCTTTGACGTCGGACTCGTGTGATTTCCCAGAAATTTCTCCATCTTTAGAGCTTCTTTTTATTGTAATGGAGGGATGCAGGTACTAGGTGGACCCGTTTTTGTTTGGGTTACGGATTGGAAGCGAAGGGAAAGGAGATAAAAAGGTGTTCTTCTTTGGTTTCTCTTTCGGCTGGGTGTGCCTTTTTGTCTTCTCTTGCGCGTAATAAATTGGCCGCCACCAATGATCGGTCATTGCATAACTTCTGAGTTCTAGCTAGGGTCATTCGCAGTGTTCGTTGTAATTAGGTAATGTCTGACGTGTTTTGTCAATTTGGTTTTCTTCGGAAGCGTTATAAACGATATTAGAAATTTTGCGCTTTGACTTTAATTATACGTGGATTCGTGGGCCTCCTGGGTTTTTGGTTTTTTGGTTGGAATCGAGTAAGGTTTAGGATTATTGCGATGATTTCCTCCACTATGTGTGCACTTACTTTTCATTTTCGAAAAATCTCCTATTTTAATTGTTTTCTCTCATGTAATTTCTATCTTTTGTTTTGTCGGGAGGAGATGATGATAGGTTATTCCTGTGGTATCTCTGGTGTATTAGTTTTTTGTATTTTTCATTCTATTAACTTCTAATTGATCTGAGATCTTGAAACTTAATGTGGTGTTTGTGTTTTTGGAATTAGTAGAAAAGAGTGAAAACTGGTGAAAATTTTGACTATTATTTCATATGATTTTACATTAATTTCAAAAGCACAAACACCACTAGATTTATATGGAAGAAATGTTGCTAAATATAAGCGTGTTCTTCCTCTTTGATTTCTCAATTTTGATCTTGTTACAATCACAATATATTTCGTTTTGTTGGCAGATGCATATATGCCTCTTAATTTCTTGGTTTTAGTAGCATCATACCTAATCTCTGTTTGGTGTGCGTGTTCCCGTGCTTGGGCATGAACATAAATTCGACTGCCTGTAGTTGTGAGAATCAATATATTCTGGTGTTATTAACTCACTCATGCCATGGGCTTCCATTTGTCTTTATAAAGACTAAATATTGGATTTGTTCTACTATTCTAGTCCTACTATGGCTTCAAGGACTCCTACAGTTGAAGAAGGGAGTCCATGCAAATTTTCAGCTTCTGTGTCCTCTGCTGTCTCAGAATGGATATTGATTTTTCTATTATTTCTAAATGGCCTATTTTCTTTACGATGATGAAATTTGCACGTTACTGCAAATTACAAACTCCATGTGTTTTTTTCTCAAGATTTGATCATGTTTTGGATCGTGAGAGTCAAAGCTTTTATGATAATCTGATATGCACTCCCCATAAACTGGGGATTTCCTCATTGGCTTATTGTCACGTCCATTGGAAACTTGCTGACGTTCAGGAGACATGCGAAAATTGCCTACTTTAATTTTCCTCTGAGAAGATATCTAATTCAAAGGCATACATGTCATTAGTTGGAAAATTGGAGATAAATCATAACAATGACGATATTATTCCAAAATTGCATGAAACTGCTGAAAGTGATAGATCACATACCAAGTTTCAAACATAAGACAACACAGACAAGGACACCATTATTCCAGAGCTCCAAGGTTGCATCATTCAAACTCAAACATGATGATGTATTTGGCTTACTAACAAAAAAATTATGTTCATGTTGTACCAAGCCATTTAGAGTGAGATCACATGCCCATAGATTACCACAGGCTAAGTCTTTTGGAGCTGATGTTGGTGAACCTGGTGTCCCTTCTTTGGGCTTGACTCCACGTGAATCTGATATGCACTCCACGTGTCCCTTCTTTGGGCTACAAAGATCTTAAGATCACCTCTGATTCTGAATATGAAGTTCCAGTTTCAGATGATGGAAATACACCTAACCCATCCCACATAAAGGAAGAGAATGTGCCTTGTGACTCTCATCAAATACAAGTTGATCCTACAATTACTGTTGGCACATTGTCTAAAACATCATTGGATGAGATAGCTCCTGAGCAGATGATCCAAGTTGATCCCATTATACCTGATGTCTTGCTTTCCGTTCCCGAGAAACATGACTTTCACACTAATGACCCATCTGATTCTTCATTCTGTAAATCAAATATTTCCAAATTACATGGCTTAGAGGAACTTAAGTGGGATGAAGTTGAAGAAGGTTACTGTACTACAGATTCTGATACTTCATCTAATCCAATTGCCCCAAATGTATTGAACACAGAAGGAAGGTAATTTCATTTCTGTTGTTCCTTTTATTCATGGAATGTTTTAATTTTTTTCTTTCTTTCTTTTTCTTTAGATGCTATCAATATCAGTGAAGCAGCATGCTCCACATCTCCTGAAGTTGTAGCATCCAAGGCATTGGGTTCAACCAAGACAATTCTTAAACCTAACCAAGATTGCATTGAACCTATCTTACCAATTCCCAATGTTTTTGATCTAAATGGCACGTACAAGTTGGTGATTGTTAGCAAGGCTAACGAACCATCTCCAAAGGATTCATCTCAAGTTCCAGAAGACCTAAAACTATTGCTTACACAGATATCTGAGAGTCTTGAGTCTCCCTGGAATGATATGATCCCAAGTCCAAAAGTTCATGGTTTGGTTATGCAAGATTCCAAAATTTATGAAGGTTCTGGAACAAGTGGGCAGCTGAACCTGCTGGAGAGAAATGAGTCTGGTTTTGAATCTGCTTTGGATGGAAGTATTTTTGGAGTGATTGATGGTGAATGTTCCATCAATCAGGTGAAAAGACGTGAGGAGTTTGATAGAAAGTCATTAAAAATTCTATACAAAGAATTAGAAGAAGAAAGAAGTGCTTCTGCTGTTGCAGCAAATCAAGCTATGGCCATGATTACAAGGTTGCAGGAGGAGAAAGCTGCAATGCAAATGGAGGCCTTACAGTAGCAGAGAATGATGGAAGAGCAAGCTGAGTTTGATCAGGAAGCTTTAGAACAGCAAAATGATCTCTTTGCAGAGAGGGAGAAGGAAATACGGGACCTAGTGGCCGAGCTAACAAGTTGTAGAAGACAATTTGGTAATGATTATGGTGATGTTAAAAGAACAAATTCTGATATTTGAGGAAGAAAAAGCAATCAGTAAAGTTTGTACACCTCGTACTAAACAATTTATTGCTGACCCTAAACTACCCAAGTCTGATTCATTATTTTTGGATTTGAACGTGAATAAATTAACCATTCTAAGGAATTCTTTGTTGGATTTTGAGGAGGAGAAATTGTATATATCTGAATGTTTGAAGGAGCTGGAGAAGAAGCTTTATTTATGTCCTAAGGTTGGACCACCAGACTGTGAAACTAAGGATGGTAAACTTTGTGAAAAGGCACTTATTTACATGAGGAAAACAACCAGATCTCAGGAAATGCTTTGTCATTTCAGGATGACTCAAATATCTTCAGAGAAAATTCACATTCAAAAGCACACATCATTACAGACAATCATGAAAATGGTTTGTCATCAACATTTGATCAACAAAACAGACAGCCTTCAACATTCATTACTGATGTTGATACAACTAATATTAAGAATCAAATTTCTGATCTGAAGAATAGGTTGGAGTCTCTTGAAGCAGATAGATATTTTCTTGAACATATGATCAGTTCACTTCACAACGGCAAAGAAGGTTTACTTTTTGTCCAACAGATAGCTCAACACTTACAAGAACTATGGAAAATTACAATCAATTGAATTGAAATTTTTGGTTGAACCTGTCCTTTGATCATCTCAATGGTAATTTCTTTAATCACAGCCTTCTAATGTTACTTTCATTTTGGTTCTTAATTTTCACAATCAAGCTTGCATTTGTTTAATTTTTTCTCAATATAATGACCATATTAAAAATGGTGCTGAAGTTTTATTCTGACCTATTCATTGGACATAGATTTTTTGATAATGATAATGATAATAATTTTGATTTGGTTTAAACCAATGTTTCCCTCCCTCATAGTAAAGTGAAGATTACTTAAGCTTTGTTTGGTCTAGGTTATTTTGTAGTTGTTTATGAGATCATGTAATTATAATCATATTTAAGATGACATATTATGACCATAATCTACTTAATTATGTGCAATGAATTTGTAAAAGGGATTTCATAATTTCAATAATCAAACTTCTTTTGCTTGATTATTAGATTATACCTTGATTTATGCAATTTGTATCTATAGTCTACACAAGCATAATTTGAACTAAATAAGGGTATAAACGGTAATCATTGTAGCACTTATAATCTATGCAATTTATGTTGCCTTGTGTGCTGTAAATAATCTCAATTACACATAATAAGTACACTTATAATTTAAACCAAACACTAACATAACAACTATGCAATCCATTGTTCATTAGTATTTACTGAACATTATCAGGAAGCTCTTCTCTTTGAAAGATGCACCACCAATATTATTTTCTTGCAGTAAAATTACATATTTAGAAATGGTTTATATCATCTCGCCCTTGACTTTTAGTAAACTAGTTGTTCGGAGGATCTTAATAACCCTGTTTAAATTACCATTTCAGATGCCTGTCAAAATGGTAAGCCTGCAAGACGATCTTGGATCGTGGGGAACTGGTTCGCTTATCAAGCAGGTCGTGTATGAACTGCCATTCCACATGTATAAAGTGGAGTCACTTGAATCACTTATATGTATAACATGTGAATCACTTGTGTATGGACTGGTTTACATGTTTTCACTTGAATCAATCATAAAGTGGCATCATGTATATATAGTAGAATGATTAACCTCCAATATGTAGGTTTATCATAGTTAATATGGTGTAGATTTGGTGTTCTCCCAGTTGTTAATTAGCTTTTTTGCTGTAAAGGTTTTTTAGGTCTTATTCCCAAGTAAATGCTTCTTGGCCTTTTGCTGTACACCGTGTGTTTCCAGTGTACGTAGTTCTTGTATCAACATTATTTATGTCGGAGTAATTTAAGATGAATACTTGATAGTGTTTCCGATGGATCATATTGCTCAAGAAACAGATCAGAAAATATTACCAACCCGATATTGTATAATTTGTATTATCAACCACTTGTTAATAGTGTTTCAATGAGATGATATAATAATACTTTATTTTACAATTTATTATGTAACTTTAATATTATCTACAAAATTATTCTTAACTTTAACTTTGTTGGAATTGAAATTTCGTTAATAAATGAGGCCTCAAGCTGTTAAATTAATTTTTATTTTAAATCAGCCTTGTTTGAGATTTTATATAATTATGATTTTAGGTAAAATCATTTTCAAACACAGCCTTGTTTGATTTTAAGAAGAATTTTACAAATCTTGAATGGTGTTTTTATTTTTCTAAAATATTTTGTCATGTAGTCTGAAAGACTTTTGTTATCTCTTTTAATAATGTATTGTGGTTACGTGAAACTTTTTCTTGTTTAATACATCACTCTTTTTCTTGTTTAAAAAAAAACATAAGATGATGTACTGCTAAATATAAAACTACTGCAGAGAAAAATTGCAAAATGCCCTCTTGTTTTTATTCCCGCCAAAGCCGGATCCGATCTGCACTTGTTCCACTTCCTCGACAGAGAAGGTCGTCCGTCGTCGTCCAAATCCAGACACGAGCGGGAAAATGCCGTTTTGGGGCGGCGGAGGAGGCGACTCGCCGGTAGACCACGAGCAGTACGATCCCACCCCTTACAGCGGCGGGTACGATCTCCACCTTACCTACGGTCGCCCACTCTCCCCGTTAGACGAGATCTGCTACCCACTCACATCTTACGAGAGCGCCGACTACGACCGTCCCACCTACGGATCTGGCGCCCAGCACTCTGCCTATGCTGGTGGATATGCACGATCCCAAGAGGGGGAGGGGGTGGGAAGATGTCCGCCTGAGTACGAGCACCAGCCGAAACGGGAGGAGGTAGGGTATGGCTACGGTGTCGGAGGCAATGGGGGCGGTGATGATGGATACGTTGGTGGCTATGCAAGGAGCGAAGAGGATCGGTATGGTTATGGGAGGGGGCAGAAGCGAGTGTGGACATGGTGATGGTCGGTATCGGAGAGGCGATGAGTATGGGTATGGAGGGGAGGTGAAAGGAGGTATCATAGGCCGAGTTACCACGGGGGTGAGTAGGAGGAAGGTTACAGTCGTCCCGCTTATGTGAGTGCTTCTCTCGAATTTATTGGCTTGAAAATGTTAGCTTTCAGAAATAAGGGGGCATTAACAGAGAATTTGAATGGGTTTCCATAATCCATACAGAAAGAAAGAAGTAGTCATTTGAGATAGAGAGAGCAGTGGAAGCAAGGAGGAAGAAGAGAGAGAGAGAGATGTGGGAGAAAATACAAAACCTTGTATTACTCCTTGGTATGGTTACAATATATATACAATTCTTATGTATAGATAACAAAAACAAAATGTTGTAACAACTTTAACAGCATAACTGAAATACATGTTAATATCCTCTCACATACTCAACATAGGGTTGAATGTTGAGTTTGGATTTCAAATATTGCAGTCGGTAGATGCCTCTGGTGAATATGTCAGCGACTTGATTTGTGGTAGTGACATTCCATTAGTAGGTGTTTGGTGAGGACTTTCTCACAAATGAAGTGGAAGTCAACTTTAATATGTTTAATTTGTACATGGAAGACTGAATTTGCAATAAGTGCAATGGCGTAGGAGTTGTCGTAGAGAAGACAAGGTGGCGTGATTATCAGAACATGGAGCTCATGTAGTAGAGAGGACAACCAACAAATTTCAGCAGTGGTGGATGCAAGACTACGATATTAGGCCTCAGTGGATGAACGTGACACGATGAGATTGGATTTTGGTGTTGATCAAATGATGACCTTACATAGTTTGCATTACTGAAAGTTGTTATATTTAGTGGACCAGGTAGCTCTAAATAATGAGTATCAGTAAATGTAGTAATGTGTAAAGAACTAGGATAGTAAATTAAATAGTCATTGATTGTTCCTTTTAGATAACGAAGAATTCATTTAATGGCAACCATGTAAGTTGAAGTTGGATTTTGTAAAAATTGATAGACATAGTTGACGTTGAATACAATGTTGGGTCAAGTTAGTGTCACGTATTGAAGTGCATTGATGATTTGCCTGTATTTAGTGGGATCATCTACGATGTCATTGTCATATTTGTCAAGTTTTGTAGAGATGACAGAAGAGCCAACTAGTTTGCAATTTGTTAAGTTTGTCCTGCATAAAATGTTTTTGATGTAATGAGATTGATTTAGGAATAAAGAATTATTGACTTTGGAGATAGATATCCCAAGAAAGTAGGATAAGTCTCCTAAGTCTTTAACAATAAAATGTTGTGATAATATGGATATTGTATGATTAATGAAAGTTACATCAGAACTTGTAGTAAGCATGTTGTCAACATATAAAAGAAGATAAGTAAGGATATTACCGTGATTATAGACAAAAAGAGATGGTATAAAATTGAAGCAAACTCCTCATATCACATACGTGGTGCTTGACATAGCACATAGATTGCTTTGTTCATTTTACACACATAGTAAAGCTTATCTTTGTAGTCAGGTGGTTGATGCATGTAGACTGCTTCTTTTAATTTACCGCGAAGAAAGACACATTCAACGTCGAGTTGTCAAAGAGCCCACCCTTTGCTGATAGCAATGGAGAGAATAGTGCAAATTGTAAGGCCTTGTGTTGTGTAACTGTATCATTTGTGTTTTTCTTCGTAAACCCACTTGCACTTAATTATGTTCATATCAAACTGACGTGGGACGAGGTCCCACATGTGTTATTGTTGAAGAGATGCAAACTCTTGATCCATGGCGTTTCTCCAGGTTTGTTGTTTTTGTGCTTGAGTGAATGAGCTTGGTTCTATAAAGGAAAAATCTAAGTGTATCTACTAAAATTATCGACTATAACAGCATAAAATTTAAAATCAGAAACAAAAGAACATGGAACAGTATCTCAAATATCAGAATGAATAAGATCAAAGATGTCTGTAGTTGAAGAAGTAGATAAAGAAAAAGGAAGTTTATGATTTTTACATTTTTGACATGTAGAACAAAGAAAATTATTTATATGATTTAAATGCAGAGATGATATCATAAGCTTCTGAATTTGATGAGACGAGTGACCCAATTTATGATGAGTAAGGTCACGTGTTAATTTTTTTGCTCCAAAAGCTTTCAATCTAGCTTAAGACAAATGGATGGGATAAAACATGTCATCAGTTCTGTTCTTGCGTAGTATTTTGCACGTGACTTTGTCCTTAATATAAAAACTATTATCATTAAAATTAAATCGACAAACATTATCTTTAGAAAAGGATTTAATAGAAAGTAAATTATACGAAGCTTTAGGACAATGTAAAATGTTATTTAATCAAAAATAATAATTTTCATTTGTAACTGAAGAGGAGCCTACTGAGTTGATAGATAAACCTTGATTGTTGCCCACCTAAACCGTATTATTACCATTATACAGTGTTGAATTCTGTAGGTTGTCAATATCTAGTGTGATATGATTAGTAACACTAGAGTTAACGTATCAAACTAAATCATCTGCAAAATTTATTAAAGAGTTAATAACAGCCATAACTTATAATCTTTCAGGTGATTATTTTCTCAAAAACGACAAAAAGGCAAGATTTAATCGATTTAAACAGTCCAAGGTAATATGACCTTGCTTATTGTAAATCTGGCAGGTGGGCCGACCGGTCGACGTTTTTGCAGGCTGAACCGGGCTTGGCTGAACTGGATGACGATTTCCCCCAAATCCTCGACCTCCCGATCGTCCACTCCGTCTTTCGCCCGAACGAGGGTTTGCAGAGGCGGCGAAAGCGGCGAAGCTCGGATCCGCAGCTCCGGAGGACGATTCGGCAATGGAGATCTCTTCGTAGATGAGGAGAGAATGGAGCTCGGCAAGAGAGATGGGAGTGCCGCGAGTTCGGATGGAGGAGGCGAACGGATGAAACGAAGATGGCAGTCCGTTCAAGATATGCATTTGAAGCTCATCGTCGCTAACGATCGTTCCACAAGCGAGGAGTTGATCGACGATGGTCTTGAACTCTTGGAGGTAAGATTGCATAGATTTACCTCCTTTCTTGATGTTGAGAAGCCGGCGGCGGAGGGACATGAGGTGCGCCGGAGTGGACGACCCAAACCGGCGAAACGGGGCATCCCAAGCTTGTTTTGCAGTATTGGCGCCGATTACGTACGGAAGCGCGAAGAGGGATAGGGTGTCGTTGATCCAGGTGAGGACCATCTGATCGCGCTCGAAGCAAGAAGGAGGAAGAAAGAGAGAGATGTGGGAGAAAATACAAAACCTTGTATTACTCCTTAGTATGGTTACAATATATATACAATTCTTATGTATAGATAAGAAAAACAAAATGCTGTAACAACTTTAACAGCATAACTGAAATACATGTTAATAATTTGAGTCTTATGTGGTTACTGTGAGTTTAGATCATTTTACAATGAAAATAGTTTTTCTTGTTATGAAATTATTTTACATTCAAACTAATTAGTAACTGAGATAAATTTCTCCTGACCAGAAAACGTTTTCTTGAAATTGGTTTTGGTTGCTTCTATTCAGTAGTTTGTAATAAATTTGAATTATTCCATTGACTGTTCTAAAAAATGTCTCATTTCCAATTAATATAGTTATTTTTATTTTTGTCTTTTTTCTTTTTAGGATTTATTGGTATTTTCCAGTAATTTTACTTACTCATCATGTGCTTAATGAGTGATATCTCTATCACAAATTGATTTGCCGTATTGCTCAAGTCTTTTTCTGTCATCAAGTTGAATCCTTTGCCATATGAAAAGTAAGCAATAAAATGAAATTCCTATTCTGATTTCTTGTTTGAGATATTTTTCTTTGCTCACTCTTATACCCCATCATATAAGCATCGTATATATATATGCTGTAGGTCATGTAGATAGATTGAAGTCCTTTCTCTTGGTAGTCGATTCAAAACATGACACCCTCATGGCATGTGGCCTAGACGAGTTGGCTTCCTAAGGCATGGCATTTACTTGGTGTAATCAAGTTTATTGGAGGGGAGTGAGAAGGATTTCTCATGATTTTTCTCAGCTTCATGGCATGGCATTTCTTGGTGCATGCAATTGTTTGTTTCTCATGATTGACAAGCCTGTTATGCTGAAAGACAAAAATCCGTTTCATTTCACCGATGCTTGGATTAGATTTCCCCATGTCCTCTCCTGAACCATGATATTTTCTGGGCTTTGCTTGTTTAATTCGGAATATTGATTTGCAGTAACAGAACAAATATATACTATCCTTGTTAATAGATTATATATTAGGTTACTTACTGCCTCGATCATAATCTATTCTCAGGGACGTGATAAATCTGACGATGATAGCTCTGATGATTAGAGGTGCCATTACTATCGGAAGCGTTATGACGACTGAGAATGAGCTATTCTTCTCTGGTGCAGCTCAAGTTCCTCATCCGTGTTGATCAAGTAAATAAAGATGAGGATGCTTTCGTTGGTGTGATTTGTTTGTTTCAATGTGGAGTTATCCTCGTGTTGTCTCTGTGTTTGCTCCCCAAGCTGGCTTTACGTGCTTTTACCAATTTTCGAACCATGAGGTATTTTGGTAAAGGTAAGAAGGACGTACAGGACGGAGTGGGCTTGGCTTAGAGTTCACATCACGACGGTGGATGAGGTGGGTTGGAGAAGAAGGGGGAGTTGACGAGAGAGGTGAAAAGGTCAAAGAGGGAAAGAGAGAAGACAATAAGAATTAATTTTAATATATTTTTAGTTGTTAAATTAGATATCTATAGACTCGATATTTCATAAGTATCATTAAAAGATATTATCTCAATAGAAAAATAGTTGGCAACGTAATTTAACATGCGGTGATCGATATGGTTGGAATTTCTAAATTTCAATTCAAATATTATCACAAATAAGCAAATTTGTTTCTGATACATTTGATTTTGGTTAGTGTTTTTCTCAATACCTGTGCACTTTTCATGTACAAAAGAACAATTCAAATTGATTTGACTTAATAAGAATAAGAATAAGAATAAGAAGAAGAAGAAGAAGAAGAAGAAGAGAAGATTGACGGCTTCATGAATCCGCCGGTCAGGGGGGGCAATCGCCGGATAAATGAGCCGACCCGTATGTGCAGCCGGAGGGTCCCGACCCGTTGGAGGGCCCTTTCGGCAACAACTGCAGCACCAGCTTGAAGTCCTTGCCGGCACCCCATCTGTCAACGCCCTTGAGAGCTCTGGCCTCGGAGGAGGCCGACGAGCATAGAACAACAAGCAACACAAGGACGCAAGCCACGCCCACGGTCACCGAACGTCTCATCGTCGACATTAATTGGTGGCTTCCGTGTGACCTGAATCAGCACGAACTTGTGGACTCGCTGTTTAATTGGCCGATGAAGGTAAGCAGCTGGCTCTTACCCTCACAAACACAAGCATATACACATATATAAGCATGCGGCCGGGCAGGCAGGGAGACAGGGTGTGGCGAACGAGGTTGGTAAAAACTTTGACAGACAAGGAGCGTCGGAATCGGAAAAAAAAGAAAAGGTTGAGACCAGCTAGCGGAAGGAGAAAAGTACGAGGGTGTTGAATTGATCTGGTCAAGGATGACGACCACTGCTACCAACGTACCGTCCGGGTTTTGATCAGCTCAACCCTCAGGTTTTACTTCCGTGTGCGAACGCATGCATGCTTCTTCTTGTCTGGGACATGGTTTCTCATACAGATGCTTGACGTTTGACTTTAACTCGTGTTTCTTTGACATGAGCTTGGTGTTCCACGATTTGAAGAAAAAACTTGTAAATACAGTGGTCATTGCTTTGAAAAAAACCTGTAGCGGACGTGTATTGCACTGCACGCTTGGAAATTACGTGGAAATATCAGAATACGAAGGTGTCGAGAAAATTACACGGCTCTGACTTCAGTCAAAATGCACGCATGGAAAGTGTTTTTTTTAAAAAACTAAAATCATTGAAATTGGGAAAATACAAGGACAGGTAAAGCAGAATTTTAAAACTAGGAGGACCTACGTGCAAATGTTCTCCAACCAAAACTTACGATCAAGCTCGATGAGGCGTCAGAACACCCCGCGGTGGAAAATTGGAGTTCCTGAGAGGGGTATAAATGTGAAAACGTCCAATACAAGGAAGCTGGAACTCCCGCAACTACTAAAATGCCCCTTCCTCCTTCTCAACCCGTGCCCTAGTCGTTCCTCTCGCGTTCTCTCCCACGCTGCCCCTGCGGCTTCTGCGTGCCCAAAGTTCACACTTCTAATTTCCTCTTGCCCCTCTAATTCCGTCTTTTTTCGATCCGTCCCCGCCCTTCCCACTCCCTTTCCCTCCCGAATTCAAAAAAAAGTTGGCATCTTTAGGTGCCCGTCGCGAATTCTTGCTCTGCCCGTGCTGCATCTCCTCCTCATGTCCCGTGTTTCGTGGCAAAGGTACGACCTTTCGATTTGGCAAGCCTCCCTTTTACGTTTAGCGTTGATGGGTCCTTTTATGCCAATAGCGATATCTGTGATGAGATGATTATGTTATGTTTTTGTTCATACTGTACTCGCGCTCCTTGGTGCCAATCGTTTATTACTGCTTGAGTACTTGTAATTGGTAATTCGAGAATTCCATTCTGTGGTTATTGCATGATTCTGTGATGTTGTTTAAGTGTGTCTGATGAAATTCTTTTTTAATTTAGAAACGCCAGATTTTTTTTTTCATATAAAATACGTGCTGCTCTTTCAGCGAAGTATGCTTTGGGCTTTTCGATGGAAAATGTTTGGGTATTTGCGTTTTTTGGTTGATCGGTGTGTGTACCGTTTGGCTTCTGTCGTCTCAATGAATACGTTTGTTTGGTGATTTTGAATTCTGGGATTAGTCTGTTTGTGATGTCTGATTGTATGAAATCTAATTGCAGAATTCTTTGAGGTACTTGTGTTGGTTCCCGAATGGCCAACCACGAGCTTGTTCTCGGGCAAAGTGCAGATCTGGCACTTGGGCAAACTCATGAGCTAATTATGCAACAGGAGCATGGTCTTGACCTTGGGCACGACCACACCCACGATGATAAATTTACAATAGGGCATAATTGTGACGGGGATCTTGTTCTTGGGCATCATCATTCCGATCACCATCATCTCCTTCCAGATAATGATTTGGCTTTGGGACAGCACCAAGGTACGGATGATCCTGACCTGGACACACAGAATCATGAACTTGGAATAGCAGAGAATAATGGTTTGGCACTTGCAGAGCCGCACGAGCTTGTAATAGCAGAACCACTCTCTGTTGATTCACACGAATTAGTGCTCCAACCTACTCATGACTTGCCCATTGAGGAGCATCCACATTTGGTTTCGCCTGGTTTCCAAAGCCAAGCTATCATCATGCACCCTAACCATCAAATTATTGTAGGCCAGGAGTTCTCTGATGTGAAAAGCTGTCGAAGGGCTCTCAGAGATGCTGCCATCGCATGCCATTTTGAGATACAGACAGTGAAGTCTGATAAGACTCGCTTCACTGCCAAGTGTGCTAGTGAGGGTTGCCCATGGCGTGTTCATGCTGCGAAGCTTCCAGGTGTTCCCACATTCACCATTCGGACCATAAATGACAATCACACCTGTGGTGGAATCAATCATCTTGGACATCAACAGGCGTCAGTTGAATGGGTTGCAAACTCTATTGAGGAGAGGTTGCGTGAGAACCCTCACTATAAGCCCAAGGACATACTCGAGGAGATCCATCGAATACATGGAATAACATTGTCATATAAACAAGCTTGGCGAGGGAAGGAAAGAATTATGGCTGCTGTGCGAGGGTCCTTTGAAGAAGGTTACTGCCTTTTACCACAGTACTGTGAGCAAATTAAACGGACAAATCCAGGGAGTATTGCTTCTGTTTTTGGGAACCAAGAGGATAACTGTTTTCATAGATTGTTCATCTCATTTTATGCCTCAATATATGGTTTCATTAATGCATGTCGACCACTCATTGGGCTTGATAGGACACTTTTGAAAAGCAAATACCTGGGAACTTTACTTTTTGCTACTGGATTTGATGGTGATGGTGCCTTATTTCCACTAGCATTTGGAGTTGTGGATGAGGAGAATGATGAGAATTGGATTTGGTTTTTATCAGAATTGCGTAATCTTCTTGAAACTAACACAGAGAATATGCCAAGGCTTACAATATTGTCGGATAGGCAGAAAGGAATTGTGGATGGTGTAGATTTCAACTTTCCTACCGCATTCCATGGGTTTTGCATGCACCATCTCAGTGAAAGCTTTCGTAAACAGTTCAACAATAACACATTGTATGCTTTACTTTTGGAGGCTGCGCATGCACTAACAGTCATTGATTTTGAAGCCAAGATTTTGGAGATGGAGGACATTTCATCAGAGGCAGCGTTGTGGATAAGACGCATTCCTCCTCGTCTATGGGCAACAGCTTATTTTGAGGGTTCACGTTTTGGGCATCTAACCGCAAATATGGTAGATGGTATGAATAATTGGATACTTGATGCTTCCAGTCTTCCGATAATTCAAATGTTGGAATGTATCCGTCGTCAGTTGATGACTTGGTTCAATGAACGTCGAGAAACAAGCATGCAATGGTCATCAATCCTTGTGCCTTATGCTGAACAACATGTATCCGAAGCTTTGGATAGAGCCCGGGGCTTGTCGGTGGTTCGTGCAAATGAAGCAGAGTTTGAAGTCCTCTCTCCTTCTCCCATGGATCAACCAATGATTGTAGACATACGCAATCGTTGTTGCCTTTGTCGTGGCTGGCAGCTTTATGGTCTTCCTTGTGCACATGCTGTTGCAGCACTCCTTTATTGTCGTCAAAATGTTAATAGGTTCACTGAGAGTTGCTTCACGGTGGCTACATATAGGAAGACATACTCTCAAACCATACATCCCATTCCTGACAGGAGCCTTTGGAAAGAGTTGTCAAATGCAAGTGACATCGGAGGGAACACTGCTGAGATCATCATATGTCCACCTAAGTCGCTCAAACCACTAGGAAGGCCAAGAAAGAAGAGAGTTCGATCAGAGGATCGTGGTAGGGTGAAGCGTGTTGTACATTGTAGCCGCTGCAACCAGACAGGCCACTTTAGAACAACATGTGCTGCACCTATTTAAATTGAAGGCTTGTCTAAGAGGTTGGTCCATGTTATGAAAAATTAGATTTCGTAGGGATTAGTTTTTTTAATTTGATGGTAATTTTTTTATTCACTTTAATTATATAGTCAATGAATTGTGTCCTTCAGGATGCTTTGCATGCCCCTTGCCACCTTCAAAAGAATTACAATAAGATTATTGTTGGTAAATATTTTTTTAAACCTTTTGCTTTCATTTGCATTTGTTGAGCAGTAACTTATTGCATAGTCGTGGATCTGACGTTTTATCTTCTTATCATATGGCGTATTCTGTTTTTGAAAGATCAAAGATGTGATATTGTATGCCTTGCATGCTTGTCATTAAGTTTTATCGAATGTATCTGTTGTTTTGTGTACCACCATGTGCTTATATACGACTGCAGGATTACCTGCTGTCCGTCAAATAAAGAGAAGGCCGTGTTTTCTTGTTTGGTGGTCTTGGTTGACGACAAAGCCTGAGATTTGCTTGGTCTGTGGTGCAGTGGTAGTATTTCAGTCTTGTTTTCAACAATCCTGATACTTCCTAGTGGGTTACTGTTTTGTTTTTTTTGCTTTACTTGTTGGGATGCTACAAAAGCAAAAATCACATAATACAGTTCGTCATCTCCATGATCATATATCCCTCTGCATATTGTATCCTTGGTAGGTGGAACTGTGGAAGTCTTTAAATTTCTTGGATACACTAATTCTCATACAACGATAAATTGAGTGTGTAATAAATTATTATATGTGGAGTCATAAATCGTGTTGAATTTGGAAGTCTTTGAGTCTTCTGAGTTTTAGTTGGTCCAAGGTTTTTCATATCGTAATGGAACTCCGCCCTGCCCCCCAAACAGATAGGATGTCTTGTTGAAGGTGAAGTTCATATATCATCATCCACAATCGTGACTGTGAAAGGTAAGTACATATTTGGCTCTTTGGTAAGCAATATCATGTGTATAGTTTTCTACTGCATTTTAGTTGAGAAATGCCTCACTTGACTGAAACTACTTTCTCCAGTTTCCAGTTCTAGATTACCATCGCAGACGCTGATGGCAATCAAACTCCTGTTTACGTACAAATCTCACTTGTAAAAAAGCAACGCAGGTTGGTAGTCACCAGGACCTCACAACCAGACATTTTTTTCTTTTTTTTCAAGAAAGCTGAATTAAGGCAAAGCTTACCATGTACATGCAAGAAAATAAAAAAGGGATTGCATCCGTGGTCAAGGCTTCTTTAATTTCAAGAATTGATTGTTATGGAAATCTTAGCAGCAAAGTCATGAGGGGGCAGAAATTAGGGTGTGCTCATTTAATTATGATGTGTATTTTTTCTAGCCTCGTGTTTATGGGAAAATGAATATTGGATGTTTAGTATTATTAGATCTTTTTAGAGTGTTGATCTTTATTGAAATGAAACAAAGGCTTCATTTGGGGTCAATTTTTGTTAGTTTCAAGAGTTGAATAAAAGTGAAGTTAAATTACATAATAATTAAGATGATGAAAGTTTATATATAAAAATTTTTTATAGTAATAATGATGTTAAAAATGATTTTGAGAGTCAATTCAAATGAGGTTAAAGGTCTTGTTTGGTTCAACTCTAGTTTTAATTTTGCACAAAATTATAATGTTGTTATTATTGTATAAATTTTAATATATAAATTTTTATCATCTTAATTACTATATAATTTCAATTTTATTTATTTTATTAAATTTAATTTCGACTCTATCAAACTTCCATTGATTGAAATTTTCTCAAATACATTTAATGAGTGGAATTGACATACAAACATTATTTATGTTGTTAACTTTAAGTTCTTATTTGTGTATTTGGAATTTATGAGAATTTACTTTTTTATTGATTGATTTTTTTAAAATATTTGTGCTAACATAAAATGATGAGAAATCTAATATTCATCATTTTCCAACCAAGGTATAACATTTGAGTATTTTTTATTTCTCATTTCCATTTGTTCCTCTTGAAATAATACAAGGGAAATCTAAAATACGAATTCTAAATGTACATTATTTTATTTTTGATATTTTTCGTACGTAAACAAATAATTCTTATTTTTGTAATTTTTTTGTTATATTTTATTATTTTCATTTGTCATCTATTTTTTAATTTTCATCGTTTCATTCTCTACCGTTACCACCAGATGCACTAACAAATCTTTTTGATAATTGAATAATTTAATTCAAGTATTTATATAGAACTTTTTTGATAAAATTTAATTCATTCACGATGAGATGAAATTCATATAAAAGAATGTTCAAAATTCAATTTTAATATCTTTTCTTATAAATTAAGTAGAATCTTTCTATTTTTCATTTAACATGACATATTGTAATTATTGTATCACTCAAAAATTCTATTGAATGAATAGTTAAACTTTGAAATACATTATTTTTTACTATTTTAAAATAAAAAATAAATTTAATTTAATTCGATTCTTATATACGTGTACAAACACTACAATTTTAAATTTTATTCAATTCTACAAAGTACACTTATTTTTATATTAAATTCAATTTTACCTAATTTAATTTTTATTTAGAAATAAATTCTTGACAATTTTTATTTTAATCCTACGTACACAAATGGACCTTGAAGAATAAAATTTACAAGTCATAAAAGTCGTTAATTCAAAATTTTCATTTCTATATTAAAAAAACAGAAACATTCATAATGCTCTACCAATTACATGATAATGCTAATATTTTTTTTAACAATGCCAATGTGTAATATTTCATTTGTCCATGCACAGATGAGAGCCCAGCAGGTTAACTCATCTTTCTCGGAGGGTCACCATCCACGGGTATTTATGGTCGTCGGTTCAGATCAGATTTCGGGCGAATCCAACGGACGGGGGACGCCAGTCCAACGTGGTACATAGCTACGGAGGACGGTGGATGTGAAAAGACGTGACTGCCCTTTATCTTTTCTGCTTAATTGGGAGGTTGGTGAAAAATTTGAAACCCAGGTCCGCCTATGCCGTCGGGGCCTATAAATGGCTTTCACATGAGATCCGGAGGGCCTCCGCCCGTCGCTTCCGGGACGAGAGGAAGGCGACGAAAGCGGACCGCAGGACAGGAGCGGGGCTGCGATATTGGCGTCGGGTCGGCCTCCTCGTAAGCTCCGCTGCTTGTGTAAGTTGCTGCTCCCGTTATTCTTCCTGGTGCATTTTTTGGATTCTGTGTGTTAGATGTGTGGATCGAGCTGGTTTTGGAGGCGCTTCGGGTTGGTTGTTGTTGTTGGATTGGACGGCATTCTGGAAGGAAGAACCGTTAAGACGCGGGAGAGTGTTTTTGTTCAAATTTCCCGGTTTTTTTGACGTGTGGACTGTGTTGGTTGTTTTGCGATGCAGTGTAACTTGGGGTCAATGGTGGGGTTCTTATGGTGGCTCTCTAGCTTTTTTGAGTTGAATGACGTGGGTGTAGGTTAGAATTGGTTGCAGGCAAGGTTTTGGATCGATTAAGTTTTCTTATTCCGACCTCATGATTGCCGGCATCACGAGATATGAGAAATGCCTCGACGGTGGCTGAGGGCTTTTTTGTTAGTTTTGCTTGATTTTGCAATTGAAGCTTGGTTTGAACCAGTGCAACCTTCATCTGTTCTCGAAATCACGATAATGTGGTTGAACATTGTCTTTACTAAAATTAAATTCCTTTATCATCGATGCAAACAGGCCTGTCAATTAGTGGCAAAATTTGTAATCGGGAATTCAAAATCTCTTGAGACCCTGCAATTTTTTCCTGGAATTCAGGATTTATTTACATCTTTTTCTGAATTAGTTATATGAACAAAAGAATTGTTTGTCATTCAGTTTACCTTATTGTCCGAATGCACGTTAAAGGTATACCTTAGTGTTCACATTGATAATGGTGGATATCGACAGTTTAAATTTGCTCTTGTCATCATCTAAGGCTTATTGAACTCTTTCTTTTTTTTTCAAAGATTTGTACCATTTCTTATCTAGATCCTATCCTTATTTTTATTAATTAAGAAATATAGTATTGTAAATGTGACTAGAGGTGTTGTTTGTATTTTTCATGGTGATTCATTTGAGATACCTTTTCCCTTTATGTTGTTGCGGCCTGTCATTATAGCAAGAAATATCTTGGTGGCCTGTTGCTTCCATATAGGCGGTTTTATGTTAGTGATCATGTTTGGTTTCTAGATTTTATATCTACTTTATTGGCTTGGAAACTACTTTTTTCTCTTTGAGAAATTGCAAGATCAACCATCATCTTTTGGTAATATAGATTTTAGTATTACCAAGTATGATATAAATTGCTCTTTGTTGTTTCAATGACCTTGTGATTATCCTTTTTTATCTTGGTCGATTGCCAATGCGATTTCAGAATTCAATAGATCCCTTCCCACCATGTTTTACTACTTTTTTTGTATTTCTTTCTTGCGTTAATTGTGAGTCATTGTCCATTTGAATATTTGAGAGCCTGTGCTTCAAATTGCAAGTTCAGATTGTTGAACAGCATATGTGTTAGGATTGATATGCTTCACTTGAACGATGATGGACATGAATCTTAAACTTAACTTGATGAATAAATCAATTACATAGAATGTAATCAAGTAAATATGATGCAAAAGCAAAGTAAAAAAGAAAAAGAAATCTTAAAATACAGGAAAAAAAACCTGGGAACTTTACTTTTTGCTACTGGATTTGATGGTGATGGTGCCTATTTCCACTAGCATTTGGAGTTGTGGATGAGGAGAATGTTAAGAATTGGATGAGAAAAATAAAATTTATAGTGGTTCATGAGTTCATCTCAAAATCCAAGGGTATGCCCACTCCTCAAGTTGGAGGTTCAACTAAAAAATGTTGTTCTCAGTCAATAGTCTGTTGTTTACAGCTTCAAACCTTGTAAATCTATAAGCCTTCCTCCTCAAAATCTAGTGAGTTAATTTTTTACCGGTCATGAAAGAATAGTAGTCAAGTTTTTGAAGTTTATGAACAAATTTTTACAAGATGTCAAGGTGGATGTACAATACAAGAGTATTTTTCTTTTTTTCATGCTCTTGTTGATGAACTTGAGATATATTAAGCCTCTTACCACTGATACACACAAGACTCATAAGTATTGAGATGAGCTTCTTGTAGCCGCATACCTTCACAAACTTCCACCTGTCTTCTCACTATTTGCACTTTGCTTCTTGGTAGTGACACCATTCCAAACCTTCAAACTATATTCTCTAAGGTGCTTCACCTGTCTTCTTTAGTTCCACCAGTACTTGTGAATCAATCTGCTATGGCTGCAAGAGGCTGTGGACATAGTGGAGGTCAAGAAGGTCATGAAAGAGTTCCTTGTGAACATTGTAGATGTTACAACCATCGATCTGGTAGATGTTGGTGGAAGTTTGGGAAGCCTGAAGTTGCCCAATTATCTATTGAAATGATAGATGCCATTCATGCACATCAACTAATACCAGTTCATGTGGAACATCCAATGTTACTCTCACACAAACTGAATATGTCAACTTTCCATAGCTCAGGGTCTCTGCCACTATGTCCCACTTGTGCTTTTGACCTTAGGTACAACTGCTTTTCTAACCTCGCAAATTGATTCTTGGATAGTGGACTCTGGAGCCACTTCTTATATGATAGATACCTATGATTTTTGTAAGAACCTTTAAGAATCTATTTAACAAGTTAGGTATGACTAATATATTTGTTCCAACTTGAGAAGTGTTAGAGTAATGTGTAAAGATAGTTTAGTCTTTCCCATCTTTTGTATCAATCTTAGTATATAGGGTTTGTGTTCTTCTCTGAATACTGCAGCTGCCAGTCTCTTTCTCTCGTTCCATTGTCGTTCCCCACTAACACTAGGCAGATGTTTCATGCAGTAAATGAGCAAGGAGGTTCTAGACATGAAAACTGAAGATGGATCAGATTGTGTTCTTATTGGGTGCAATTCCTATAACCCTAATAAAGATGATGTTGATTCTTCCAAACAATCTGAAAATTCAAATGGAATCTCCAATTCTGTCCCAGCTGAGAATGTTGAATCCGGAGATTGTCATGAAGCTGAGCACTCTCACAAAGAGCATGAACTCCTCTGTATTAAAACTTCAACTTTAGTTGTTTCATCATCAGACAAGCAAACAAATGATGAATGTAAGAAGCAAAGTAATAGTCAAAGATTGGTTTATGGCAAAACAACATCCAAACCATCAAAATCTGGAAATGTATGCCAGCAGGGCACTGTTCCACAACGCACAGCTGAAAAGGATAGCATGGGTGTTGGACCTTTTGATGGTTCTGTTGTTACTAAAATTGGATTTAGACCAGCTAGTGCAGATAATGCACAACAATCAAACTGGTTGAGGAAGACTAAGGTATGACACTGACCAGTTTTCTTCCTAGAGTCTTGATGTTGGTATGCTTCCATACTCACAAATTAGATGTTACATGTTTTCTTTAGTATTACAAAGTTTTATCTCAGCACTAATTTATTTTGCTAGTTTACCAGGCTAATTCTCCTCTCAAGTCAAAGGAGGGTCCACCTATTGATAATGTGAAACATCATGATGGAGATGGCTGCTTTGTTGGTTCTCCGTATCCTCATTGATTCCTAAGTGATTTTGTTTCCATATCTTTTATGCTTGTTGGAATTAGTTTAAATTTTCCTAAGCATGTGTAGAACCACTACATCTTTGAGAAAAGCAATGTTTAAGACAACTGTGCCTTCGGCTCCTACATTTAGATGTGGTGAACGTGCAGAGAAAAGAAGAGAGGTATGCAATTTCTTTTTTTTTACTGAAACATGAGTATTTTCATCTAATATTTATTATATGATCTTGAGTTTTTTGACGTTATAAATTTCAGTTTTACTCAAAATTAGAAGAAAAACACCAAGTTTTGGAGGCTGAGCGAAGCCAGAATGACGCTAGAACAAAGGTTTGCACATCCAGTGCCTATGCTTTGTCTTTCTCCATGTATGTGAATTCTATACCATAATATTTTAATGTCAGCATCAATTTACTCTTTACTGGGAAAATACCTTAATATTTGAATGTCAGCATTGCATCCAGTTTGCATTGCATATCCGTAAATACTGTATCTTTGATTGGTATTAACTGTGATTACCTAAAAAAGGATGGACTATAGTTTCTTTGGTGGAAAGAAGCTTACAAGTAAAAGAAGATGAAAACAGAAAAAGAAAGTGTCATGATAAAGTTATTATATAGCGTTGAAAGAATGCTACAGGTTGGTTAATTGATTTTTTTGAAATAAAAAGCTCTAGCATTCCTAGGAATACACTGAGCCAAGGTCATAAATCATAAATGAATCAGCTCCACCCTACTTCCAGAGTTTCTGGTACACTTTTCGGGAACCTTTGCAGGTCCATGAAATTAAATCATATCAATTTTTTTAACCTCTTCAAAGAGCTCCTTTTCCTGAAGTAATTGCAAATGTCGAGACTCCTAGTATTCCTGGAGTAGGCTGAACCAAGGTTAAACAATCAGCTCCAGGTCCACTTTTCAAGAACGGTTGTCAGTTCTATGCAGACACTTAAATTTCTTAGTTACTCCTAAGGTATTAATGATTAACCAATAAGCCTCCGCGGATTACATGCATGAAATCCGAAAATAGTTTGTTTAACTGAAGTACTCGTTTAATCAGAATTGACATTTCATAGATGTTTTAGAAAAATTCTCTGTTTTTTGAGCAGTTGGGGTACTTATATAAAATCTTAGATTCAAGGAAATGTACATGCAACTGCATAGAATCTAAAATGATGTGATAAATATAAATGCTGAGCTTCTACTTTCGTGCATAATGATGTCAATGCATGAAGTCCCAACAAATTCGGCATGCATGGGAAACCTATATAATCGGATTCGAGCAAAATTGTCCTTGAAAATGAAACCACTTTGTATCTTACATTTTTTTCGAGAGATAGCAATAAAAAGTATATAAATGAAAAGTAAGGAAAGTTCAAAGAAGAGAAAGAAAGAAGTATCGTACCAGCATGATAATTGATGTGGATGAAAAATACAGGACCAACCAGATGTATCACAGGTTTCGACACAAAAGCTCAAACATTTGACATTCAACAAGCTTTCACGACAAACGTAATTAGTTAAAATGATTCTTTGGCTAAAAAGCAAAGCAATGGCATCCAGAGAGGAATTCGGCAGACACTGATTTGTGTTTTACCTATCCCATGCAGGAGGAGCGAGAGGCAGCTGTGAAGCAACTGAGAAAGAGCTTGATGTTTAAAGCAAATCCCATTCCTAGCTTTTACCAGGAGGGACCTCCCCCTAAGTTAGAGCTTAAAAAGGTATGGTAATTCTCATTTGTTGATTCGATGTTTCTCCATATTGACTCCTCAAACGAAAACGTGCTTTTTCTTTTGTTACTCGCCAATCTGTGATGATGTGAGTTTGATTTTTTTCTCCCAGTTGCCTCTGACTCGTGCTAGATCACCAAAATTCGGTCGGAGAAAGAGCAGCAGTGATATTACTGCTGCTGCACCGTCAGACAAGTCAAGTGCTAATTCTTGTCGGATAGGTCGTCACAGCCTTGGAAGTCGGAAAGAAGAGAAGGTAAAGAATGGTGTTAAGAATGTCAATGCCATTCCTAAAGACGAGAAGAGTACAAAGCCTGCGATGCAAAGCCCAGAACCTGCCCCCATTGAAGTGGCGGTCCACACAAATGGCGGCTTAACAGTGGAATAGCTTCTCACTTCCTCGATCTTGTCTTGCCCTTCCATGTATTAACTTGGTCCCTTGAGCAACACTAATACGCCTTCCCATCAACAATCAATGTGTGTTATTGAATTTAAATTTAGCGTGGTCAACATGAGCTGGAACAATCGTTTAATGCGGTTCAAGCATATTCTCGTCATCTGCTTATGGACTGGTGAAATATATAGGTTCTTTCAGAGGGAAGCTCTCCTTATTTCAAAGAAAATATGCCTTACATTTATTATAGGAGTTAATTTTGGTAAATTATAAACTAGAAAATCAAACATCACTAATGCAATAAATCTACTAAACTAGTTCATGCGTAATTTTAAAGAAGTCCATTGGCAAGGGGCCATTTGTTTTCTAGCGTAAAAGTCTTATCTACGAATGACATGGCCACTTACAGGTGAAATGCTCGTAAATAGATTATGTAGGTGATAGAAAGTCTATTTTTAATTTTTGCACTTATCTAAGAAGTAATTTGGTAATTTGGTAACTTGGTACTGCAAGCTAAAACAAAATGTGATATCTCGATTCAATTCAAAAATAAAGTACTACTCTACGTGGCTTAAACAACAAACGAAATGTTGCAGCTGAAATTACTTCTATAGGAGCTTAGTTGGAGCATTAAGTCTACCATGGCTATACATTAGGATTATTAACATGTAATCTTTACAGTAAATAATCGATCGAACATTTCATAAAAAAAAGTCATTTAAAAGTTGATTATCACTTCATTAAAGATGGAAACTGGAAGAGATTAACTAGCACTTTTTACATGTAATATTTTTGATTAACTTGCAGACTTTTTTACGAAAAGCTTAATTGTGAGAATATTCAATATGCAAAGCTTCAACCAGAAAGAAAATATTAATTGTTCTATTACCTTGTTAAATGAGTTATTGAATATTTCTTTATTCAAACTAATTTTCTTGTAATTCCAACGTGAAGTCAATGACAAGTTTAATTTTTCTCTGAATTTTTTTTATATAGACTTTTCTATTAAAAAAATAATGTCGTTCTTTAACATAATATCTTTTTGTCTCTCCTCACATTCTTTTTCTTCCTATCTATATTTTACCATAACCCAAAAACCTTAGATGTTTATTTTATTAGTAGGAGGTTACGTAAGCTAAGAAAAGTAATTTAAAATTTTCGTGTGTGATATATGTGTATCCTAAAGATATACAAGTGATTTAAAGTACATGTAAGTATCCTTCAAAGGACAAAACCATTAAAATTGAAAAAAAATGTTTAATCTTGACCGTTACATCACGATCCACCGGACCACCGGGCAAGTCATCAGAACACCCCGCGGTGGAAAATTAGGGTTCCTGGGAGGGGTATAACTGTCAAAACATCCAATACAAGGAAGCAGGAACTCCCGCAACTACCAAAATGCCCCTTCCTCCTTCTCAACCCGTGCCCTAAGTCGTTCTTCTCGCCTTCTCTTCCTCGCTGCCCCTGCGGCTTCTGCGTGCCCAAAGTTCACACTTCTTATTTTCTCTTGCCCCTCTAATTCGGTCTTTTTTCGATCCGTCCCCGCGCTTCTCACTCCCTTTCCCTCCGGAATTCAAAAAAAAGTTAGAATCTTTAGGTACCTGTCGCGAATTCTTGCTCTGCCCGTGCTGCATCTCTTCCTCATGTCCCGTGTTTCGTGGCAAAGGTACGACCTTTCGATTTGGAAAGCCTCCCTTTTACGTTTAGTGTTGATGGGTCCTTTTATGCCAATGGCGATATCTGTGATTAGATGATTATGTGATGTTTTTGTTCATACTGTACTCGCGCTCCTTGGTGCCAATCGTTTATTACTGCTTGAGTACTTGTAATTGGTAATTCGAGAATTCCATTCTGTGGTTATTACATGATTCTGTGATGTTGTTTAAGTGTGTCTGATGAAATTCTTTTTTAATTTAGAAACGCCAGGTTTTTGTTTTTCTTATAAAATACGTGCTGCTCTTTCAGCGAAGTATGGTTTGGGCTTTTCAATGGAAAATGTTTGGGTATTTGCGTTTTTTGGTTGATCGGCGTGTGTACTGTTTGGCTTCTGTCGTCTCGATGAATAAGTTAGTTTGGTGATTTTGAATTCCGCGATTAGTCTGTTTGATGATTTCTGATTGTATGAAATCTAATTGCAGAATTCCTTGAGGTACTTGTGTTGGTTCCTGAATGGCCAACCATGAGCTTGTTCTTGGGCAAAGTGCAGATTTGGCACTTGGGCAAACTCATGAGCTAATTATGCAACAGGAGCATGGTCTTGACCTTGGGCACGACCACACCCACGATAATAAATTTACAATAGGGCATAATTGTGACGGGGATCTTGTTCTTGGGCATCATCATTCCGATCACCATCATCTCCTTCCAGATAATGATTTGGCTTTGGGACAGCACCAAGGTACCGATGATCCTGACCTGGACACACAGAATCATGAACTTGGAATAGCAGAGAATAATGGTTTGGCACTTGCAGAGCCACACGAGCTTGTAATAGCAGAGCCACTCTCTGTTGATTCACAAGAACTACTGGTCCAACCTGCTCATGACTTGCCCATTGTGGAGCAGCCACATTTGGTCTCACATGGTTTCCAAAGCCAAGCTATCGTCATGCACCCTGAATATCAAATTATTGTAGGCCAGGAGTTCTCTGATGTGAAAAGCTGTCGAAGGGCTCTCAGAGATGCTGCCATTGCATGCCATTTTGAGATACAAACGGTAAAGTCTGATAAGACTCGCTTCACTGCCAAGTGTGCTAGTGAGGGTTGCCCATGGCGTGTTCATGCTGCAAAGCTTCCAGGCATTCCCACATTCACCATTCGGACCATAAATGACAATCACACCTGTGGTGGAATCAATCATCTTGGACATCAACAGGCGTCAGTTGAATGGGTTGCAAACTCTATTGAGGAGAGGTTGCGTGAGAACCCTCACTACAAGCCCAAGGACATACTCGAGGAGATCCATCGGATGCATGGAATAACATTGTCATATAAACAAGCTTGGCGAGGGAAGGAAAGAATTATGGCTGTTGTGCGAGGGTCCTTTGAAGAAGGTTACCGCCTTTTACCACAATATTGTGAGCAAATTAAACGGACAAATCCAGGGAGTATTGCTTCTGTTTTTGGGAACCAAGTGGATAACTATTTTCATAGATTGTTCATCTCATTTTATGCCTCAATATATGGTTTCATTAATGCATGTCGACCACTCATTGGGCTTGATAGGACACTTTTGAAAAGCAAATACCTGGGAACTTTACTTTTTGCTACTGGATTTGATGGTGATGGTGCCTTATTTCCACTAGCATTTGGAGTTGTGGATGAGGAGAATGATGAGAATTGGATTTGGTTTTTATCAGAATTGCGTAATCTTCTTGAAACTAACA